>CM061919.1:38201541-38253548 GCA_031002005.1 Vandiemenella viatica
GTTTTGGACAAACTTGTTTGTGTACATCTGAGACTTTGTTCCTTATGTTGTACTTATATATCTAGGGAGGCATGTTAAATGACTACTGTACAGTAAAACTTCAATAATACGAACAACAGTTATCCGAAACGTCAATTACTGGAACACCTTTCTTATTATTTTTTTAAATGTTCACTATATCCTTCAAACGTAAACTTAATGATTTTTAATGTTCTATTGAATTTCTTTCCTGTGGATAGCTGAAATTATAAAGTAGCTAATGTAATATTAAAGGCAAACTAGTTTTTAATGTAATTTTGCATCAAACTCTCAAACTGTTGTATATTTTATATTCGAACCTCCCTCGGTCCGAATGAGTCTGGCTCAGCGACGCTCTGCTGTATTTGTGGGTTAGACGGAAGCTGCACTTATTGTTATTCAGTCCAGGAAGCTAATTACTCGTTGCTCTTATCAAGGACGTAACGGTCAATTTACGCACAATACATGAACACACTGGAATTTGCATTTAAATTGACCGCGTGGGTGCGTCGCAGTGACTTGTTGATGACTCCTTCCTTACCGCATACTGCGAGAAATATTGTTCTGAGACCAGAGATTCCCCGGGCTAATCAACTGGAGGTAACACGTCGGATTAATGAAGTACCCAAACAGACAAGAGCGTCGAATGAATGGCGAAGTTATGCTTCTGCGTAGATCACCCACCACGTACTTTTTGCAGAATTGTGTTTTTCCTTCTTGTATATATGGGTTAAACACGACAGTATGGTGTTAGTTTCATGATTTCAATTATTATCAAAATGAGTTGTTCGAAATTTCAACATTATTAGGTTAAGTGCTCATTTCGACCTAATAACGAAACGAAAACTAATTGTTAAGCAAGAATGGAAACACTTTAAAACTGCTTAAATATGGTATACTAGTGATAATACTTAGGCTGGATAGCTACGTCATCATTCAACCGCACCAGAACCAAATCCCTCGTACATACTCTTTCTACTAACCAGAAAGAGTGTCTTCTGCTTAACGACAGCCAAGTTAAATTTAGATCTTTGTAAAACGAGTGTTAATCGACATCTACATTCTTGTTTCCACTGATCGAGTAGTAAAATAAATATTTAAAACAAGTTTTAGGGGACATTAGTTGGATTATTTCACAATTTTTCAACGTGTGGTAAAAAAAAATGAAAAAAGTAAAATCCAAGGCAATTAACAACGCTGAATGTAACAAGGATATCTATGGAGGTTAGAAGTATACGATAAAACTGAATCAGGTACTGGAGCAGACTCAATCCTGGTCCTGTCTTCCTTACCAGATAGTTTCTTTACAAAATATATTTAGAAATTATTAATTGAAAAGCATGGGGAATTTAAGATAGGACCACAGCTTACCGCCCCAAATCACAGAAAAAACGGAAATAAATTCTCAGAAATACTAGGCATTGATGGGATACGTAACCGGGCAATATTAACAATATAAATGCAATTTAATACCTGAGACGCTGGAAACTGAAATAAAATTCTGGAAGCCTATCGACTGTGGTGAAAGACGAGGCATGGAGGAAAGTTGCCCTCTATATCCGTGCCTCTTTGCTATCTATATCTGTATGTATTTATTAACCACACACTGGACGTTAACGATACATGGAAATATACCGCTAATGCTACAGAGAATTAAATAAGTCGATATCCTAATTTATGCCGATCATCAGATATTATTAGGTGAAAGTGAAGATGATCTACATTTTTAAGTACATTTCTTGAAAGTGACAGCCGACAATTTTATAATGAAAATTTCAACTAACAAACAAACAAATTTTGAAATACAATGTATTTCAAAATTTCTTTACATTTTATGGACATGAATTTATTTATTTAAAACAATATATTTCTTAGTAACGGGAAAAATTAACATGAACTCTCACCTCATTCTTACGTAAAATAAGCGAAAAATAGCGTCAGCCATAATTTTTGATACTGACAATTTTTAAATGGCGCTTGAATTATTTGTTATTTAGTGGACATGCGGGAAATAGGGCAAAAATATATCTGTGGAATGATATCCTTGACCAGAGATATATGGCTTCCAAACAAAGATATTCTTGTTTTCATTTTCTCGTGTGAAGAATCAGTTATTGTTAAAACTTTTTATTTTCGAGTGAATTGTGAAACAGATTATTGTATTACTGCAAAAACATGTTTAGTTTTGCAAGATCAGGAAGCATGTCTTTGCTGAAGCGAGTAAGTAATCCAATTATTGTAACATTTAACGATAGTAGTAAGTCACTTTCAACCAAAAGCTAACCATTTGCCATCTTTTTTTAATGTTTCTAAACCTGAATTCTGTTATTGTCACGAATTTGATAAGTGGTGAAAAATGATTGATTAATAGTTGCTGAACAGTGGTTCTTTTAAACAGTTGGATTTGACGGCAAATCCATACTGTGGCCGGAAAGCTCGTATGGTCCTACAGATTTTGTCCTAAATATTGTGCTATTGGAAAGGGATGTCGTAACCCCGATAAATAGTCGTATTGTTTCTAGTAACCGTCAATAGTAATCCGTGAAGTATGCAACCACCTAAAGAACAAAATACAATTAGGATTGCTAGACAGTTGTAAGAGATTAATGTTAATGGCTGTTGTAGTCTGGGATGTATTTTAACGGGTTCATTTTCAGATAATAATACGAAATGCAGTATTGCTCCTGTAGTAGACTTCCATTTCAAGTAGCAATATTAGAGGAGGTTACGGTTAGGTTGTAGTGAATCCTGGACCAAAATAACCAACAAAACATGGTAGAGTGTACGGTACGAGAATTTTAATATTAATTTTTATTTTACGTTAAATTCGTGAGTGCTATATTACCAGTTTTGTTAGTAAGGAACTTGTACTCAGTTCCATCCGTATTACTAAAATTATTCCTTAAACAAAGCACTCGATTATTTTTTTTTTTAAATTAACTGATACTTTTACTGACTGATTACAGAACATGTGCGAAAATTTTACGTATTTGCTTGTACAAATTCGCTTTGCAATAGAATATCGAAGTAGGGGTTGTCATTTTTGCCACCAGCCTTGAAAACATCAGATATCTTTCAAATTGGCCATGTACCAACGTAAACGTTCTGTCAAAAATGTATTTAAATTTGCCCACAACCGTCTCCATTTTAATGGGTGGAAATGCTGCAGTTCCTTCTGACCCTGAGTGGAAGTCTTGGTTCAATAGCACCACCGAACAAAAAATTTCACTAACCTATAACAATCTTCATAAAATCTTGTTGGATTGGAAGGAATTCGAAATGACTGTTGTAATGCTCCGTGTAAAAACTGTGTCATTGCTTGAATGACAATTGATGATACACTGAACGCAACCACAATACATAAAAATAAATATATTAGTCACTGTCTTCCTGTTGACATCCATGTGTTAGTAATCAATATTGTGTTTTTAATATTTCTTTATTGTCTGCTTTGGTGATCTTAATCACCTTTTATCGTTTGTTTTATTTTAATATTTAAACATACCATTCCATATTGTTATTAAAACTTTTGAGTTTGTAATTCCGCATGCTTTTGGTGAGGGTGTTTGGTTGCAACAACACAATAGGCATCGCTTTATCTATCAATCATCGGGCAAAAATTGAACGTGCGGACATCATTTGCTAATCTTGTTAACTTCAGTCTCAGAAACGATGTAGAAAGCACGTGCGAACTTTCGATTCTTCAGTAAGTTATCCTCGTATATTTTTACTATCATCATCACGTCACTCAATATTTTGCACTAAAAGGTTTATTAATTTAATAATAACTAATATATATATGTAAATATATAAGGGTCCGCATCACAGGTATAGCCTAAGGGCCTACAGACCCTAAATGCGGTCCTTTTCCTGACGTCTTTACTTCAAGCTTCTGTATTGGTGTGAACTGAAATTTGGTTTGTAACTTCCAGAGTCGATGCAAAAGATTATCTATGGTTCTAATTTGTCAAATATAATTGGTGTATCGCTGTATATAATACCGTGAAGTGTCAATATAACTAGGATACGCACTGGACTTAATTTATTCTACGTCATTGATTTTTAATTCCTATCTTCATAAAAAATAAGCAACCGAAATTTCGATCAAAGTCACATGATACAAACATCACCGATATTAGATTAAATTGCACGAATTTCCTAGGGTTGTTTAATTTTCAAATATTAATTCATCAAAAGAATTATACGGGTGTTATTTAACTTTATTTCTGGAGCACGCCAACATTTCAGTTTAACCACTAACACCTTGTATTTCGTACTTCGATAGTGCTGGGATATATTCAGTAAGTAGTAGTACCCACCAAAACAATGTTGTAAACATAGATCAAGTGTCGTGGACTCGTGGATGTTTAGTGACAAAAAGTTATGAGATCTTCTGAGCAGAGCTAAACTAAAAAGTGTGTATTCACTTTCTGAAACACAGTGGTTTTTTCTCGGTGTTGTGGATCGTTGATTCAAAATTTTTGTTTAAAAAATATTCTGGCGATTTTTACTGAAATGAAAGGTATAAACCTAAAAGACGTGTGAGAGAAATCTTGGCTTTTCTTTATTTGTAAGATTGGTAAAGCAAAACATTTAATGTGTTTGTATAGGTAAAAGTCTCATTACATATTTTACGTACGCCTACTAAAACTTGGAATGGCCAAGTCGCCAGATCTTTTATTATTATTATTTAAAACGGTTCCATTTGAAAAATGGTGTATAAGGACATATCAAAATTCGAAACTTATCGATATACGCCTGTCCGATACCAACAATGGCGACGCTATTTGCAAACAATGGGTGTGCGCCCAGGGCGAACAATGCCGATTAACATCGATTTAACAGTCAACATAAATAAATTCCAAGTAACTTCTCAACTAAGCATGGGAACAAAGTAAAATTTAATGTTCTAGTCATCCGTCAAGGAAATTATAGGCACGTAGAGCAAAGCAATTAACCTGCAAATATGCACCATTAAACAAATAAATGGACTTTTTCTTACAATTTGAAGATGCAACCGTAAATGTGTTCAAAATTACTGGTTACAAGAATCACCTGAAGTATAGTGGAATTTGATGACTTAGTGTCATAATCGATAAAAAAAAAATAGATTTTACAAATTTCCAAATTAAGGAAGGATGGACGTAAAATTTAACACATCAGTTAAAGTTAGTAAACTCTGTTTATAATGTAAATCTGAGGAATATTAAGAAATAAGAGCAGAAAGCGATTTCGCATTTGTGGTATCTGTGTACAAAATTTCAGCATTCGACGACTGCGGGAATTGCCTTAGAGTTTTGACGATCATCTGTAGTCAGTCTGTGAGTGAGTGAAATACAAAATCGGGGAAATTTCTGTATGAGTAACTTCTAAACTAAGATCATAAACGAAACAAAATTTAGTGTGTTTTCTAAGATTGCTGATAACTACGTACTATTGAAATTAGATGTAAGTAGGAGGACTAAGGCGACTTTCTATTATCCCAACTTCCGGTCACGTGACACAAAATGGCGGCTTCCCTTCCCCTTTTCTCCCTCCCCTCCATGACGTCACTTCCGGTTGGCGGGAAATTCAAATCTAGTGCAGTGTTGCCACATTGACGGCATGACTACAGCATATTTCAAATTAAACATATATAACTGTTATTTAGTCTTTGTTGTAACGACAATTCTGCCCCACTTCATCGTTTTCATGATGCTTGCTGTTAGTTCTGTTGACCTCGCTGTATGCATGTACAAGTGTGTGCGTGTGTCATTCCTATGTGGATTTGAGTCTATAATATATGGCTATAGAATTATGCTCACCATCAACGTGTGCTTCTAGCCATTGTTTCAGGGCTTAGGCAATCTCCCATTTCGATGTGCTCTTTACAGTTTACTGCCGTTTATGTTGGCATACGAATTGTGATTCTCACTACATAAAAATCATTTAACAGAGAGGGGTGATGTACCAGAGAAGCGAAGGACTTGGGTACAAACCCACAGTCAGACCATTGCTTGTGTAGTGTAGTATGGAATCCACATTTTGTGCAAAGGAGGGCAGCTAGATTTATCTGTGTAAAATATTCAGTAAGTGACATAATAAAGGAGCTGGGGCTGGGATGTCATTGGAAGATAGGAAGAGTGTTGAGGGGCTGTAGGTGGCGTATAATGCTGTTAGAATGGATGTTGGTGGAATAATTCTGAGTGGTATATTGAGCCTAAGTTGACCATGACCACAATCTCGCACTAGACTTTAGGTGATGAGGCCTGAGTGGATAAAATATCTAAACACCCACTTTGACCTAACAATTTACGACAGATCAAGTGTGAGCACTATCTTAGGCGTAATAGAAACTATGGTGACGTTTTGGATACTTGTCGATGTGTGGGGATCTTCTATGAAAATGTGGGTTATGATGTCTGTTTGATGACCAAGAAACTATCAGTTAGCTAAGAGCATTATGGTAACTTTATCGTGGTTACTTGAACAAAGCATGCAATTACAAACAAATGTCAGACTTGGTCCTGAATCCGAAGGTTGGCGTTAGATGGGAACATTTTAAGCCGAATGGAGAACTCCCCTGGGTCCTGATTTATTGAAAAATAATTTCCTGGAAAACTGCAGTAGAACCACTTTAAGTGAACATTTTGGTACCTGGTTACTGATTAGGAGAAGACTTTGCGAATTTTGAATTTTTGGTTTACTTTAACGCACGAACAGAAGGTAACCCTGTCTGTAACTGATCAGGGGTGTGAATGGGAATCATTGGAAACCAGAAGGAGGTTTGAGGAAGTGCTGTGGGTATGTTGGCGATGAGGCTAGGGGTGGATCTTGGTGAAAGAATTAGGAATAGAATATCAGTAGGAGCTGGCACTGGATTTCTTCCATAAGGGAGTGGGTAAATTTTCTATATCTCCACCTTGGTCACAGGCGATGGTCTCAGGCATGTTCTGTGCTTAGCGTGACTCGATTTTTATCACATAGGACTGACGTACTTCGATTCCACAGGGGTGAAATTAGTAAGATTAGCAGACGGTGTCTCGTTCCTGCAACATACGTGCTGTGCTGTAAAATACAGTTAAAGGTGGGTAAGTACGTGCCACAGCTTATATCTCTCTGTTTCTAGTCAATCACTGATAAGGGATTGATTGGAATTTTAGACAAAGTACGGCTAAGGGCACTCAATTTGTGATTGTTTACGAAAGCATAGCAGAATAGATACACAGATTGGTCTGGATAGACAGATTATATACGTTTGAGCTTGATGGCAAAAATTATGAGTGTGATTAAATATTTTATACCAATGGCAGCAGAGATAATATTAGGGAAATAAGGTGTCGCACTGATGCTAATATGAATTCTTTCTTCCCTCGTTCCATTCCATGGTCAAATTAGAAACTTTGATTTTTTTCTAGCTCTTGGTGTGGGAAAGGTTTTGTCACAAATATTTTCAAGTGGCCTCTTGTCCAAAGACAGGGTTGAGAAATAGGCTTCAAATAATTACAGGCTAATTGGTTTGATATCAGTGGACAGATTAACATGTATTCACTTCAGAAATGTCTCTAGGAAAAGAAACTGGTTTTCAAATCGACAACTTTGCTTTAGTTTAGAGGCTCTCAACCCATCGAGGTTATACTTACATCCATCAGTAAACCCCTTCAATGCCTCTTTGAGTTCAAAAAGTGTCTGTGTTTCATTACACATAATTTAATACATCCTTTAAAATAAACGGAATATAGGTGACACTCGTGAGTTATATTATATTATTCATAACGAATCCATCATGATGCGAAAAGTGAGTTTGTTTCCCGTCTCTTGGTCGGTGAATTAATTTTTAATGTCTGCCTGCTTCGATGAACGGAATTTATGGTTTTCCCTACCTTCGTCGGTGAATATCTGTCGGTTTCAATGAAAAGATTTCACCCATTGATGGGTTTTTGAGGCTACGAATTTTGAAAGGAATAACGTGTGGAATGTGTGGTATTGCTATACTTTATCACAATAATTTCATTTTTTTAAACTTTTTAACGTCTCTCTAACAACGTGGTCTTTAGAGACGGGGAAAGGATGGGGGGCAAGGAATTCGGCCCTTTTGAAGGAAGCATCCCGGCATTCACCTGGAGTGATTTGGGGGAAACCATGGAAAACCCAAATCTGGATGCCGGAACCGCCGTCCTCCCGAATGCAAGGCCAGAACGCTAAATAATTTCATGAAAACAGGTACACATACTCTCTAGGCGTGGATATATTAGAGAAATAAGGTGTCATACTGATGCTTATATGAATTCTTTCTTCCCTCGTTGCATTCCATGAGTTTTGCCATGGTCAAATTGGAAACTTTGATTTTTTCTAGCCTTGGTGTGGGAAAGGCTTTGTTAACCATGTCACAAGTATTTTCATGTGGGGCTCTTGTCCAAAGACTGAGTCTGTAGGGTTGAGAAATAAGCTTGAAAAAATTACAGGCTGATTGGTTTGACATCATGTAATCACTTCAGAAATGTCTGTAGGGAAAGAAACTAGGATTTCACAATCTGTAACTTTGCTTTAGTTTATGAGCTCTTAATTCATCGAAGTTATACTTACATACTATTCATAATCAATGCTTTCAGTTTAAAAAGTGGCCGTTCTCGCTCTGTTTCATTGCACCTGATTTAATACATCCTTTAAAATACACGGAATGTACCTGAAACTCGTGAGCTATCACTACTGTTGTTAACTATTATATTGGTTCATAACGAATCCAACATGATGTGCAAAAGTGGTTATGTTTCCCGTCTCTTCGTCCGTGAATGAATTTTTAATGTCTGCCTGCTTCGATGAACGGAATTTATGGTTTTCCCTACCTTTGTCGGTGACAGAATTTTTAATGTCTGTCTGTTTCAGTGAAAGGATTTCAAGCATTGATGGGTTTTTGAGGCTACGAATTTTGAAAGGAATAACGTATGTGTGGTAATGCTATACTTTATCACAAGTAATCACAATAATTTCAGGTACACATAGACATCTTCCTCGATTTTATTTCTTTCCAAATTGTTGATTTAATGACGTTTTTCCATTTTGGCCGTTAACATATTTTAAAGGAAAAAATTATGGTTTTAAATCGAATCTATCTTATTTTCTTATTCAATTACAACAAGTCAAGCTGGTTCCATACTCTCTAGGTGTGGAAATTAAAATTTTGATTTTCGTTTTGAAAGTACGTAATGTTGACGAGTTGGAACGGCTTTTTCAATAACATCACAAATATTTTTAACGTCGATTTATGTCCACCTGGATGGTTGGCAAACAGGCTTGAAAAAATGACAGACAATTGGCTCGACATCAGTGAAAGGAAAATTGATGAACAGGTTGATATGTAATCACACCATAAAATGTCTATAAGGAAAGAAACTGGATTTCACATCTGCAAGTTTGCTTTAGGCAATGATACTCGTGTGAATCTAATTTAGTGGGCATATTTCAGATAAAATGGGCAGGGAAGTATTTGTGGAACTCTAGCAAACAGACACCGAAATATTTCTGCATGCTTTCGAAACAGACCACTAATGCATTTCGATAATGCAGTTATCCAAGTTACCGCAGCAGTCGAGCGCGCGTGTCGCAACATATGCCTCGGCTGATCACACCTGTGTAAACTCGTGTACAGAAATAGCCCTAGCTTCAGGTGGTGGAATTCCCAGTGATAGACATGGATAGAAGAACTAGCTTTCTCTCTCGTAGCGAAGTTGAATGTCTTTGGCCTCTCTTTGGCCGGTGCATGCCCAGATTGATGTTTCCGTGGCTCGGGCCAGCATGTGGTGCCATCTAGCGGTGTGACGAGATACGACCTTGACCGCCATTGGCCCATTCGAAACCCCCCGCCAATCCACTATTTGTCTATTTTGAATCGCCCGTCAATCGGATATGACGTCACGGAAGGGAGGGTGGTCCTCCCGCCACCAGCCTTGTGACGTCGTTGGTCTTTCTAAAAAATTCCAGAGTCATCCTTATTCATCTACTCCCACTGTATCCTGCTATATTAACCGGTTATTCACTAGGGGCATTTTGGAGCTTGTGACCGAGATACTTTTAGAGATCGGAATATCACTCGTATACCGATACTATTGAAAGTGTTCATGAATGATAGCCCATGTGGGGACAATATTTTCAGTGTATTCCATCTCAATCCTTCCTGGAACCTATTATTGCGACCGTTTGACAGCTTGTTAGTTCAAAAGTGAAAATCAGGTTATCTAGTTACAACAACGGAAGTGTCTAAGAGTCTCTCTGCCCATGATCCAGAGATATATCGAAACGCAATTATTGTGTAAACGTGAACCAAGTGACGGTTTCTTTTTATTGAAGTAATGCCCTGAGATTTACAAGCTTGACACCCATCTGAGATGTTATCTTAAGAGAAATCGCTACGATTCTCTAAGTCCTCGTCAGAATCTAAAATGAGAGAACATGATTTTTGCGGCAGGTTGTTCGCTTTCCTCTGTAAATTCTTTCATCGCCTCCCCAACTGTGGCATGGGCGAGCAGCAAGTCGCTTAAGGAAAAACCTAAAACGGCGGAACTGAATGGAAGCTTGCACTGACTGCTGCAGTCCACGAGTTTCTTGATTTAAATCTAGCAGGTAACTGGATTCTCTCTCACCAGAATAATTCAGTTTTCTAATGGCGAAAATATATGAATTACACTATGAATTGTTACCTTACACGATTTGAGCTGTGTATAAACCCCTCTGCTGATATGGATCGTCGGTGCATCAGCTGAACGTTGACGATTCCAACAAGTCCACCTGCGAGTGGCGTCTGCAGGGACCGCCTCAGAAAAAAAGTGGAACTACCTGGTACCATATAATATATTTGCAAACAAAGTGAGATGTGACTACTATATGACGTCAGTACCGAAGTTAATCGATGTGCACACCATCAATTTTCAATTGAGTCATGTGTCATACTTACTATATGCTATTTAAAAAAACGAAATCATCACATATTTAAGGGAAAAAAGTGTCTAAGATGATACGCTTGAATGTGGATTGCAATTTAATTAATACTTCAGTTACAAGTGAAATACAGCTGCAGGCTTCACGCCATGGAATGTGATCTAAGTCAGATGGTCGACCGAGAATCCGTGGCTACTAGGTGCTATCGATCTATTGGCGATTCCGTAGAGTGTGCAGCAAAGTGAACTCAGCTGCGTGTGCGCGTCGAAGTGCTGAGCTAACGGATGGGAGTTTCCACTCAGTTGAACCTCCATTTTGCGGCACATAAGCTATTGAAGTTAAAACTTTTGTGAAACTGAGTGAATAATCTGAACTAGTTACTATATATTCCATGCACTTTATACTTCATATAATAGGGGCACCATCGAATATTTGTTTCTGAAAAGGGGCGATGAGAGATCCTTTGTCTGTGTACCCATCCTACCAAGTCAAGTCCTACACCATTCCCCGGTGTAGTTCGCACTGTATGGAACCCACATTGTGGGTACAAATGAGAGCAAGTATTTTGGATGTGAAAATTACCAATAGACACAATCATTGCTTGATATGATAAAGGAAATGGGTTGGGAGTCATTGGGTGATCGGAGATGTAGTAAGCATATCTGCTATGGTGGATATTGGAAGAATAATGTACGGAAGGAAATACATGATCATGACTACTCGATTTAACGCATAAAGGATTAAGAAAAAAAATTGTTTTGTAGGTAAGGGTGGAACAGATTACCAGACAAAGTAAAAAACAATTTTAAAAAAAAGAAACAAAAAAACAAACAAATTCTATTAAAAATTGGTTAAAGTGAAAAATAAGTGTGTAGGAAAGTTAACACCAGAGCCATCGCAGTTAAGACATGAAACATGTTCCATGTGTCTTAAAAATATTTCCTTTCCTTATTCTTGTCTACGTTGCGATTATTAGTTGGAGCTCTGGATAAAACCAAGTCTTCTGGAAGAAAATCGACATGTAATCGAGCGCCTCATGGATTCCTTAAAAAAAAGCTAAACTAACTTAGTCCACAACACGAAGGTTAATTGGATCCTCCCGGAGAAAGCACACATTGTGTCAGAGGTAGGACGGACAGTTCCTTTGCTCTGGGACCTACAATTTAATGTGGAATCCTAACCATGGATCATCCTGGCGTAGCTCAAATCATCAAACACAGCTCAAAAATTCCTGGGCCCATCGGGATTTGAACACCGGACCGAACCCCGTACTTTCAAAATCAAGCACTTAGCTACTAGAGCGCTCTTGCTTTTAAACCTTACTACCGACTTTGAGTTCTAGCTACTAGTGATTCATATATACTTCTTTGATGTACCTATTCCGATTCTAAAAAATATATACAAACTTCTACCAGAAGTTTGGGATGTTATTACAATCAAATACAGGTACTAATTCAAGCTCATGAATTGTTTTGTAATTTAAATTATTTTCTTTAAAAAAAAAAGAGGTTAAATGTATTAAATTTCACTCGTTCACTTGAACATTATTGTAGCAATACATAAACAACTGAGGTGACATCAGTAAGGAACAAGCTAATATTAATATATTTTTCTCGGGCTTCCAGCCGTGTTAACATGTCACATTCGTGGGACGTTTCGAAGGCGTCCTTCTCTGCCTTCATTCTCAACCAAATGTCAATGATTAACTGTTTGTTTATTCAGCCGCTGCTACGGAAACGGTGGAAAATATATTAATATTCAACGCCGTGAAAAATTACGATCGTACAAGCTAATAATAGTTTCATACGCGACCATGTTTACCAATGTTCCTATATTTCCTTTCACCTTTACGCTACTTTAATTTCTACTGACTTAAATAATGAGGTACATTAGGAAGCACTGGGCAACATCACGGAACAAGCAACATTAACGAGATGTTCTTCTGTGTTCCTTTTGATTCTTGAAGATCTTGCTTCAAAAAGCATTTACAAAATGTTTCATTTTTTCAAGAACTCTATTTGATTTACTTTTTATTTATTAGATATAAATACCAACTAATTTAATAGTTTGCTTAGTAGAGAAACTGTTTTTCAAACTGATTTGCTGTAAGGCATGTAATCACTAAAAAGTGAATACTCGCAGTTTTCATTACTTACTTTCTAACAATAATTTTATTTAAAAAAATATATAAGCCCAAAGTTCCTTAATTTCTTACGGGATTGATTTATAGTTACTATAGTTATGAGAGATTAGATATTAATAAAGTAACGTCATTTTGTTAGCTGAAGTATTAGTAACTTCTGATTTTTATTATTTAAAATTGATTTATTAATTAGTAAATTAGATAGTAGATACAAGAATAGATGCAGTTTGATAACGCTTTAAAAACTTATTTGGAACCGCGTGACCCCGCGGTATTGGTGCCAATCCCGCAAATGTCTGTCCGGGATTGCAATACTTAAATGTTACCAAACCATTTGAGTCTTGATTATCTTAAGATGAATGCATTTTTTAGCCATAGCTGAAGACGAACTTATGCATTTCTGATTTTATCTCGCCTGGTCTTGTTCCTTTTTAGTCAGTGAGCCAATTTCTAATTCATCGGTTACGATGGAGAACAGGAAGGTATTGTGTAGAGATAGTTTTCCTTCCATAATATCTATTAAACAGAACTGTAAAATTAACGCAGTTTTTCTCGGCGTTGTATATTTATGAATGTTCCTCGGGAAACAAACCGAGTAATACTATTATTTGTACGCAATGTTGGGGTGACATAAAACTCCGTCCATCTTCAGGTGTAGTCTTTGTTTGGAGCATGCCCGACATGTTCGCCTGGGGCAAAACGACAAATCGGCAATGGCGGAACATAATTTGAAACAAGGACTTGGATTCGATTTCGAACCAACCAAGGTGCTGACACATGCGACAGGCTTCTAGGACAGCATCATTACAGCCTCGCGTCTGATCTGGTTGACCGGGATTGTGGTTTCCAGCTAAGTGATGCGTGGATAGCTGTTATTGAGGCTGCTCGTCAGCAACGCTCAGTATTTTGTGCTCCGCGGGCGTCTCGTGAAGTCTGAGATGCTAGTTTTTAAACAGCATGCTCTAGGCAAACTTATAGTCTTACATCTACGTCCTGAAGATGGCGACGGAGTTTTATGTCGGCGAAATATTGTGTATAAATAATACAGTAGTACTAATCGATTTGTTTACCCTAGAAACATTCATAAAGAACTGTAAAAGTTTTTAACTATTATTAATATTTGAAATATTTTAAAGTATACTATTTTAATTTATCTTATTGCTAGGAAATATTCTCGTTGTTCATTAATAAAATGTGAAACGTGAAATCTGAGCGTTCGGGTTCGACACAGCGTTTAATATGGTTATCTGGGTCGACACTTCGTGGCTTACTCTGCGATCGCTCCGTAATTCAAATTCCATCACTAGCTTTGTACGCAGGGAGCGTCCATAAACTACGTGTCTCCTTTTTGGCCTCACTTGAACCCTCCCCAACCCACGTAGCCCCCCCTCTTTTGTCCTCGTTTGAAACGTTCCTTCTTTTCTCCACTAATTCGAAAAGATATTTTGTACTGTTTTCTCGTAACAGACTGATTAAAAATATTGCATATACAATGAGCACGACCAATATTTGCTTAATATACTTTTTTAAATTATAAATATTTTAATTCAAATGTTTACACTAGTCACTTCTCAAAATGATCAATTACTGGGACAACCTCTTCTCTGGCCTTGGATTCGGGAGAACGGCGGTTCGAATCCCCTTTCGGGTATCCAGATGTGGGTTTTCCACAATTCCCCAAATCACTGCAGGCGATGCCGGGGTGCTTCCTGCAACACCATGGCCGAATTCCTTCCCGTTCCTTGTCCCACCATCCCCCACCTCTAATGAGCTCGACGTCGACTAGGCATAAAGCCAAATACAACCTGTTTCTCAGGTACAGTTAGGGATCCTTTTTCCCCTGATCTATTACTAAAAAGATTCTCATTTTCTTGTTAATCATTAATAGATAAAATAGAACACACTATACCTGTCGCATAAAAAAAGTACTAAGCAGAGATGCATTTTTTGTATCCTTTTTGGTGCAGTTCTGTCACCTTTCTACACTATCAGGAAATGATTCTCTGATCTGCCTAAATGATTTCTGTAACTCATTCGAGAATTAAAACTCGTTGGAAAATCATTTTCGATAAGTCTAGTAAATTTTATTGAACATCGCTAGTTTACACCACATCTTGAACTTAAAATAACACTTCAGCGAGCGCTATAATTAAAGTTGTACTCAAATTCACATGACATTTTATAAACGAGCGATGTGTTCACTTGCATGCGATCCTAATCAAAACAGCTTTATTTCAAACTACCAAATCAATACGGGCAATAACTGTCTTGGAAAATCCCGGGTGACATCTGTAAGCGAATCATGTTTTTGGAATCGTAATGCGCCGGCCTTGTGCAACTCAACGCTATGACTTCATACTCAGCAATATCTAAATTACATACGGGGATAATTAAATGACGGAAATCAATATCCACGTGCTGTTCCTTATTTTAACAGCAGCTAAGAATATGGCTGAGAACAGAGCGCGTGTCGAAATGCGCTCACGCGGCTGATAGGGTCACCTTACGTCCTGCTCTGATAAGCAACATCCTACACCCAACCAGTACTGGCAATGAATTCCATTGTATTAAACCGCATTGTTCCAAATGGAGTGATATCACTTCATTATCCTGTCGCCTGTGGCGAAATTGATATGGATGACGTGGACTGACAGGATTATTTGGATATCTGGTCAGATTAATATCTATCAGTTTGGTCCATCGTGCCATGAAGCCACCTGACGGTGTGTGGGGAAAACCACGTGGAGCGACATTAAGCCATCACTCCAGTCGGCTCGTGTATGGTGAACTTCTCATTCTGTCACCTGCCGCCGATAAGACAATATCAGTGCGCAAGATTACATCATTTCGTTTTGTTTTGAATTTGGTATGAAAATATTTGTTTTTCTAGTTGTGAAGTGTTATTTTCAATGTAGGCATTGAAAATAATATTGTTTTAAGTATTATGAAGAAACATTTAAAACGATATTATTTTCTTACTTCCTTTACTTTTTTTGTAAAACTTTTCGTTGGAGATTATTGAAAAATATCAAGACTTACCATGCCTATGGTAAGTCTCTAATCCTGACTACCACGGCAAAATAAAAATAAATATGGCAATAAATGAATTGATATTGTTATTTAAAAGCAAACAGAGAAAAAAAATTATTTGCGGTCTTGTTTTATAAAACAGCACAATAAGGTGAGACTCCCAATTTTATATGAGACTACTTGTTTAAATATGTTGTTGTGCAACATGCGACGTACCTGTTACTATTTTCAACCCACTAAACTACATAATTTCAATAAATCTGTTTTACATTCATTTTGCAGCATTTCTGAAGTTTTCTTAATATCACGTTATTTTTCGCCATTTCGCAGTGTATTACCTGTTTATTTAATTTTCGGCACCTCGTATTCAGTATTCGACAACTTTGAATACCCTTTAAAATTAATTCAGTCTCGTTTTAATTATTATTTGGCATAAATAGATTGTTGTATGAAAGAATCGCTTCCTCTTCAATAATCAACCTTTCGTTTTCTTTGCAATTATGCTACCAGTAGCAGTCAAGAGCAATTCTGAATTATACATATTCATGAAGACTGGAAATCAGACTAGCGCAATGATGGAGTGGTGCTATGCTTTTGGATGTCATCCGAATAGACGTGCAATTGAAGCGATCGTGTTATGACCAAGCTCTCCCACTCAGTGTGATATTTGATCCCCGCCACGTACTTTCCAACGTGAGGTTGCGGATCTGTGGAATTCGAGCAGGGACCACTTACATGCGCATAAACACTCTGTACCATGCGGTAAGGATTGTACATAAGTTGATTTAGTGATGCAACAGAAAAGTCGACAAATTCAAATGCAACCTGTGAACTACTCTAAGACGGCTTCCACTGAACAACGTATTCTTTTCGGAACTTTCGACGTCAACGTGAAATAACCAATCACAGAAGGCAGGTGGCAGCACATTACAATGGAATGGTATATAAAGGATGTCCTAGGGCAGGGATGGCGAACCATTCGGCTGCCAGCAGCCAGCGAGGAAGCATAGCTTGCTATACACCAGCTGCCGGGCCTCGTATTGAGCCGTCGCCGCGTCAAGAGATGGGACGGAGCAACAAGAGGAAGTCTGCAGCTAGTCAGGAGGCAACGACCACGCCGCGAGAGGACTCCAACGAGATGGACACGTCGGACCATCCGCTGGAGGAGGGGCCTACCCCAGCAATTCTCGCACTCACGACCGACGGTATCGTCGCGCTGCACGGGCGCGTTCAGCTCAGCGCGATTCTGCCGGTGTTTGCAAACCCGTTCATAGGTGGAATCTGCTTCTACGCAAATTGCATACGTGACTACAATGCAATCCTCAAGTTACTGCGAGAAGAAGACGTAAGATACACCTTGTCAGCCCCTCTGATGCTTTTGCCCACTAAAGCGCAAGTCATCGAGGCGACAACAAGGACCACCGCAACGCAGACTAAGACCACTGACAGGAAGCCACTGACGCTAGAAATAGCTCAGTGTTCCAACTGCCAGGGGTCCCACGACAACGCCAGCCAATGCACTGCCAAGAAGAAGTGCGTTCGGTCTGAGCCCACCGAGGAAGCAGCACCCCCGCCCCCCGCGGAGACTGCAC
The DNA here is from genome assembly GCA_031002005.1 of Vandiemenella viatica. Taxonomy (NCBI): domain Eukaryota; kingdom Metazoa; phylum Arthropoda; class Insecta; order Orthoptera; family Morabidae; genus Vandiemenella; species Vandiemenella viatica. The sequence goes on from CM061919.1 coordinate 38,219,239, forward strand.
CACCAGCGACCAGGACAGCCAGCACCCAGTGCAGCAGTTCTGCACTTAACGCTGATGTCCTGCAATGCTACAAATGCCAGAGATTCAATCACTACGCAAAGCACTGCACCTAACGACCTTAGGTGCGTGCGTTGCGGTAGTGAGCATCAAGCTGCGGCCTGTCCCAGGCCAAAGGACGACCCCACCTGCTGCAACTGCGGGGGGCCCCCACGCGGCGTGCCACCGAGCTTGCCCAAGCCGCAAGCGGCTGCAGCAGGACGAGAAGAAAAAGAAGAAGAAGAGCCACCAGTCGGAGCCTTGCCCTAATAACAAAAAAACAAACTGTCAGACAGACAAGCCCGCTGCCAAGGCTAGCGGGTACAACAGGGCCAAGGACCATCCGCGAGAACGGGCTCCACTGCCGCGACCCCCCCCAGACAACCCGTCCCGCCGTCCCCACAGATGCTGTGGACACGGTGCTGATGGGGCTGGATGGGGGCCACAGCTTCTCAGGGTCGTCGAGTTGCTAACGCAACTCGTCGCCCCCACCACCTGCTCGGCCGCTATACCCTAGCTGCCGACTGCGAGGACAACAATAGAAGCCACCGCGAGGATAACATCTACCGCGAAGACCAACACCATCATTATGAGGGAGGAGTAAATGTCGAAAGACAATACACTCCAACATACTCTGCCATAAAGATATGGCAGTGACTGGCTACTCGGCGAGGGATGGCGAACCAATGGCACGCGTGCCGATGATGGCACGCGACCAAATAATTTGGGCACGGCATCAATTAACTAGGTACCTAATCGATATAAGTAATTTATTTTTTTCGTCAACGTAATTTAAGATCATAGTAACAAAGTTCATGGTTTACGAAACTACTGCATGAACGAATACAGATGCGCAAAATAGGTAGATTTCGAGCAAATTTCTGACCGAATGGATTGAGTCAGCAAGCAAGCGTAGGCGGGGTGGCGAACGCTTAGCCAACTTATTCACTTGTTTGTTTTTGTTGACGTCGTTGATTACTTTTACCAATTATGCATAGTTCTTGCATTTTTTAAATTTATTTCGTTAACGCAGCTTCTTATTTAATAATGTTTGAGTTGTATGTACAACTATTCAACATAGCTGATTTGGTAAAAAAAAAAAAAAAAAAAAAAATGCTAGATAAGTGCCATAGGAATTTCGACCTTGGTGGACTGACAGATATGCCATGATTAATAATGATGATAAAGCAGTGTGTACTTTATGTTCTGGATATGTAGAAATCATCTGTAAAACGACACCAAGAAATAAATCGCGCATCTTTTTGTCAATAAAAGCAAACGAGAATAATATTGAAGACTCGCTTTGAAACCGTTTGTTAGATGACTCGACATCAGCTTGCATGCTGCTAAAAGTAACAAATATGAAAGTATTATACGTTATTTGGAATCTAAATTGCATGGACAGACTTTGCACTAGTTTCATCTACTTAAATAAACACAAAATTGTTGATCTTATTTTTTCATAGTGTAAAAAAATGTATATTTCTGGTCTCAAACCAGTATTTAGTTTTATTTCTTGTCCCATTAATTACTAAGTCATGATTGTTTGATGGCACGTCATGGCTTAATTCAACATTTCTTTAGAAAAAATGACACGTAGTTCAATAAAGGTTCGCCATCCCTGTCCTAGGGCATCGGAAAGCATTTCAATCGTTGGCGTAACGCAGAAACGTAGAGAATTATCCGACGTCCAAAAGGGCATGATTATTGGCTTTCGGGCCAAAGGTTGAAGCATTTCGGAAACGGCTAATTTTGTGAACTGTTCACGTGCCGCCGTGGTGAAAGTATACCGTGCGTGGCAAAATGGCACGATTCAAAATCAGCGGTATGGAACATGTGGTGCACCACGGGCTATAGATGACAGAGGCGAACGAAGGCTACGGAGATACGTTCGGGCAAATAGACGTGCAACTGTTGAGCAACTGACCACCCAGATGAACCAATGGGCTACCAAGAGTGTACCCTCAACAATGGTTCAGCGCACGTTGCTGCGCATGGGCCTCCGCAGCACACGCCTGGTTAATGCACTTATGCTGACTGCTGTCAATCGGCGACGAAGGCTGCAATTTGCATGCCTGTACCGCAACTGAACGTCCACAGAGTGGTGACAGGTGGCTTTTTCCTATGAATCACGTTTTACGCTCCATCGGACAGATGGACGTTGGTGCATACGGTGTGAAAGATCTGAAAGCAAACACCCTGCAACAATTGCCGGAAGGATCCAGGGTGGAAGAGGGAGCATTATGGTTTGGGGAATGTTTTCCTGGCATTCACTGGGTGAACTCATCATTGCGGAAAGCACGATGGATCAGCACAAGTACGTATCTTAATTTTTCCTCAGAATGATGGCATCTACCAGCAGGACAACGCGAGGTGTCATACAGCTCGCAGTGTATGTGCGTGGTTCGAAGAGCACTAGGATAAGTTTACCTTACTCCCCTGGCCAGAAAACTCACCGGATTTAAACCCAATCGAGAATCTGTGGGACCACCTCGATCGGGTTGTTCGCGCCATGGATCCTCAACCGCGTAATCTAGCGCAGCTGGCCACGGCACTGGAGTAGGCATGGCTCAACATCCCAGTGAACACCTTCAGAAACCTAATTGACTCTCTTCCTGCACGCCTCGCAGCGGTCCGCTCTGCCAAAGGTGGTTATTCTGGTTTTTGAGAGGTGGTCACATTAATGTGACTGGACTTAGAGTGGTCACATCATTGCAGCGACTCGTGAAAGACAATTTGTAATTACTGAAAGAAATCTGGTGGCGTCCATTAATTACGTATGGTGAAATAGAGGGGGGGGGGGGTGATCAAAGGTTTTACTAAATTTAAAAACTCCATGAATCATTAGTGTTAGGTTCTCTAATTAATTTCACGTGGCTAAATTCATTCCTTTTCTTAAGCCATTGTTAGCCTATAAACTTTTTTCCCCTTAATTAGCAGTTAACGCCAAAAGAAATGCATTTTCTTGTTTTGTTTCGATGTAACCGGCGACATGTAACCGTGCATCCGTGCCGACTGTCGGAAGCAGGCCTCGTGTGGCTGCGAGACCCGTCTTTATGACTGATATGGTCGTCTGTGCTGGGCTTTACAGTTTAAATACTATATTTTACCGTCGCACAGGTTAATCCTATGTTTGATATTATTGTCTTTTAGGTAAATACGGGGCATTTAAACATGAAATTCAAATAGAATTCCATAGTTTTATTCCATTACCGAACTTAATAATCAGGAAACCATAGTCAAAAAAGGGACCTAAAATTGAAGAAGCTAAATTGAATCATCTACTCTCGTTTTATTCTTGTATCCATTTAAGTTGACACACTCATGTTTGAAGTCGTCCCGAAAGTGTTGCACGAATAGTCCAGGTTATCGCAGGTTGAAATCTTCTGCTGGGTGCGCACCATCTGCTTTGTAGACTACGTGAACTGATGTGCACGCCACATGGAGAGGCCCGTTCATACCTCACTGCACGCTCCGGGATCACACTAGTGCTGTAGCGTATCACCAGGGGGGGGGGGAATTATTAATTAATTCTTAATATTTTACTATAATTGAATATCAAAATGTAAATTATTCAAATGAGAATTGGATGATTTTGGGATTTGAAACGGTCACAAAAAGACATTTTAAAAAAGATTTTTACAATGGCATCTACAAATCTGAGCGTATTTACCATTACGTTAATAAACAAGAGGTTGTGCAATTTTCTAAGCAACGCTCAGACGTACAATGAGCCCTTTAAATGCAAGCAAACAAGTATAGTTGTACTTTAAAAATCTCACAATTATTCTAATGCAAAGTATGTTACCAGTTATGATGATAGCAAACAGTAATGAATTTTAATGGGTAGGGACGCCACGAATGATTAACCTGTCATTCAACAGTTACACAGTCTAGCTCAGTGGTTTTATCAGATCAGAGCAAGGATCTTTATCTCAGATGCGCTTAAGGGTACAGTTTCAAGAGAGTTGCAGGCTGAATGGCTTCGTAGAAACACATTACCGTTCCACGGCAGGTAGCGCTGAGCGGAGATGACCACCTGGTCGATCGTCGTAACTGGCCACGCCAGCAGTACGCGGCAAGTCGCAAATTAGAAGTGCGCCTCAGATGGTCTCCAGGACACAAGTCAGCCCAGCACACATGGACCCCAAGTCGCCAGTGACTCGTCTGGGCTCCGGAATGGACGTGATCTTGGCTGCCCTCCCGACTGGAAGGAAGTGTCCTCGTCCTTTTCTGCCGCCACGGAGGTAAACTCTAACTCCGCCTCTTGTGGCTCGAAGACGACATAGAACATAAAATTCCACGAATCTTAGTACTATGTTCCCTGTGATCGGCTGACCATCTGACGTCATGTGAATCTGTGCTTCTCTTGGCCACGTTAAGTTTCGGCAATCCTCGAGAGCCGATGTCTCCTTCGGGAGGAAGGAATTCTGTTTACGGCCTGCCCGACAAAATCCCTAATCCTCTTACCACTCTGCCAAAAAGGCGCCAGCCAGACTGCCATTCACTGAAGCGTAAATCCGTGCCTTTCACCCTTCCATGCGCATCTTTCGAACATACAGTGGACATCCCAAGAAATGGAAAAATATTCTAATCCTTTACTTTATATACAATAAAAAGTGATATGTAACGGGGAGCTTAGCGAATCGTTACAGTGCATTACATATTGTTTCGTCGTAAAACATTGACGAGGTCTGTTATGTTTAACAAAAAACTGGATTATCGTTTTACTGTTTAGAGTTGCTCTATAAAGGACTGAGAAGTAGGATACAATGGCTGTAGGAAACCGGTTATACGTGAGGCAACAGGGCCAACTGGAGTTTAGATTAGAGCGCTCAGACAAGGGTGTTAATCCACTCGGCTACGGGGGTGAGGCGAGCTTCCATTAGCCCTTTCTACCTTTCTTTTTTATTTACAGGTGCGCAATATAGGCGACAGCGAAGCTGTAGGCTGCTCTCACCGGATAAGAACTTGTCCCACGACTTTGCTTCCAGGATAACATCTGAAAGACATCCTAACTCTATAGTATAAAGTAGACAAAGCGTAAACAAGAAAACCGTTTGCGGGCCATTATATTTACTGCTGTGTTTTAAGCCTGGTTCTCTAACAGATTTTTTTTTCAGTGCTCTAGCTTGAGTTCTGTTTTTTTTTTGTGTGTGTAATCAGTCTCTTGACTGGTTTGATGCAATCTTGTATCTCTTCCTATGTTGTGCTGATCTCTTCCTCTCATATACCCCTAACGTCCTCAATTATCTGCTTTATATATTCAAATCTATGTGTCCTTGTGTAGTTTCTGCATTGTATCGTACGTCCACTAAGAAATTAACCAGTATCCCATGTGACCGTCCATCCAGTCTCTTCTTTTTTGTAAGACTCTCCGACAAACATCTTTCCTCGCATATCATTTGCAAAACACATTCATTTACTATTTTATCTGTCCTTTCTTGCATAATACCACGTTTCAAATACTCAGATTCCCCTCCTTACAGGTAATATTGCGGTTACAAATTACAATCAGTCTTTTAATGTCTATTACGTTACTTTGAGGTTTGAGAAGAAAAGTTAACAAACACGGATATTTACGTTAAATAAAACATAACAATCTTATAACTAAAAAATGTTTAGACTACCGACGCATGTTCATGTTGATGATTGTGAAAAATTTGTAATAAATTGTTTTCTTGAAACGAAAATTCAACTGTAAAGAAAATTGCCGAAATGTGATTGAGAAAGAAATCCGTCACCGGATGTACTCATAAGGACTGGGAATGTAGAGTATGAAATAGAAACTAGAGGGGAAGTCGGTGAGATTAGTGCGGAAAGGAGAGAACTGGTGCAAAAGATTTAAGCTGGACCCCGAAGATATTCCTCTCGACCTCGTGACGTCAGTTTTTAAATTATTTGCATGGAGGGTGATTCAAATGGTTCTATCAGAGACGACGGTCGTATGACCTCACTGGCGGGTGATTCAAATAAAGCAATCCGGAAATTTGGCGCCTGACGTCACAGATCGGTGGGAGGATTTTCTGTCTCTATCCAGCTGGGTTTTACATGACGTAATTGCCCCAGGCTACCAGGTGTTTCTGTTAAAGTGTTTGTTCAGGTACGCGCCATTATGAAAGCAGGCCAGTTATTTCCCGTGTCTAGGTATTATCCATCGGGCCGGGAATTAGGTCTGTCCGTAGCAATGTTTGTGCGGTAGCAATCAGATATTTCCTAGCGGAATATTGGATAGAGCCCGTTTAACCACCATTATGAAAGCAAATCCGTTATTTCCGTCACAGCGCCGGGCGTCTGACCGCCCGGAATTTGCCATTAGCGATCGACAAGGGTGCGGGAGCAAGCAAGTTAGAACATGAAAATAATCAAGTGGCCATAAGACAGCAGCTACATCGATCGCTATCAACTAACAGTGAGGTAGCGACACTTCCATTAGCGCGTGGCACAGCCTGGGTTTCGTAACGGCGTTCAGTTCCCAACTAAGCGCACTAAAAATATTGCTAAAATATTATTTGTTCAAAAAGATTTTCACCGAGGTATAAGTGAATGATATTTTACGGCAGAGCAAAGCTCGAATATCCATCTGGCCATCCATATTTCGGTTTATCAAGTTGTTCCTAAAGCACTCAGAAATTAGGAGAATACACGCATTGGTGTCTGTTGCGTAGATACATACTTGGGTCTTTACTTTAGTCCATAAAGCATCAGATCTTCCACTATCTCTGCCTGAAAGAATAATAAAAAAACCAAAACAGGCGAAATTATTACGAGGTGAACATTATTATTGTATGTCAATTTTCGTAACCAGGACTAAAATCTTCAGGTAGCCTAACGCCTCGTTTGTTACGTGCAGTATTAGGTATTTTCAAAACGAAGATAAAATTTTTTGTTTCTATAGTGAGTGTATAAAACCACCGTGATTTATTCTTATTGCTTATGAAATAAGATACTAACGATGCGAAATCATAACTTTCTCGTTTAAAATACAAGGGCCTACATGAAAAAACCAGTGTAACTAAACTATTTGAAATGGTAGAAGATCGAGGATAATGTCATTGAGAAGCTGTTTTCGTGGCGAATTCATGAAATAAAGTCACATTTAATTAAGTGAAAACCTTTTCGATATTACTAACAAACTTATAGAACATTTCTGTTACCATGCTACCGAGTTATTATAGTGTACAGAATATTAAGTGTACACAATATTAATCAATCATTCTCTTGCAATGCAGTACAGCAATACTCCATATAGGTTATTTCCTTCAAAATTCGTAGCCTTGAATTTGAATATTCCACGCAACTCCAGTAGATCTAGCAACACATGTTGTTATTCCATTTCCAGTAGCATAATAAAATACAAGAAATAAATTTTTACATGTTAAGTAGCACTGTATTATTCAAAACTCCATCAAAATGATACCCGTAGTTTATGCGTTGATTCAGTTCATCGAAACAAATGGACATTAAAAATTTATTCACCGACGAAGTAACGGAAAAATATACGCACTTTTCCATATCGTGTTGATCAGAGGTAGATTCGATACGAACCAATATAATCAATAGTTAAAAGCATTAATGATAACTTATGAATTTCAGCTACATTTCCAATATTTTAAAATATTTACTAAATTGGGTGCAACTATTTTTCTGAAGTTGAAACACAAGAAACGAAAAGTGTGAAGAGGTAGAAAAGGAAATGATCGTAGGTAAAGTAGAAAGATCAAACAGAATTTTGAAGAAATGAATAAAAGATTAAAATGGATATTTTTACTTTGCATTGTGCTTATGTGATATAATGCATTTGTGACTAATTGTGAAATTATTGTTAGTAAATGCTACACTTTCAATAAAGATTGAACCAAATTCTTTTGTTTACTTTTACTGTGTGTGAGTGTATGCAAAATTTGGCTACCCAAAGATGAATAATTCCACTGGTTAAATATTATTTTAAAAACCCATGTTAGCTTCTGTATTTCATAAAACTTGTTTCCTCTGATCAGATTAAACATATCATCCATATGTCTACTGAGTTTCCATTTATAGTCTATGCCTATTAAATTGCAGGCTGATGAAAGAGCAAGATACTGTTTTTTCGACAGCATATGGAAGGGGAAAACAAACTCTTGATAATTTGTTCTAATGGAAATGAAATATCACTGAAATTGTCTTTATCGAAATAGGAAGAGATTTGTTTATTAGGCTAATATGGCAGTTAATTGTTGACTAATTTATTTTCAGATGAATAAAAACTAAATATAAAGTTGAAACATTGCAAAATTTATCATAAGTGAATAATATTTTTTCAAACAGTTTTGCATCTATTTGGAAAAATGCAAAATAGTGGCTACCAAGAATATTTTGACGTAAAAGGCTAAAAGTCTGTGTAGCCCAACAGAAAAGCAGTTACTGTAACATTTTGCTTGTATTGTTCTGTTGCGTCTGACGGTCGCTTATACCTGGCATACATGACGTCACAAACTGAGAGACCAGGCCTTCTCTCTAGGTGGTGTTGCTTCAACTGGAAACGCTTGCAATACGCCGTGCCTCCTGGTTTGTTGAACGAACTGAAGATGTCTTCCAAGCCTCTCCACGTTCAACATGACGCATGCCTCTGACGACCAAAGCTTTAGGGAGACCGTGGCTCAGTCGAGGGTTGGGCTAGGTGAGGTAGAGACGATGTATTCCAGTAGTTTAGTTACCTCCGCTAATGCTCGTACCTGTAGCGCTGTACACGTGTGCACGTGACTTGAAGTCATAGTGCTCAGGCGTGATATCATGCACTGGAAACAGGGCTACACTGCAGTGAACTAGTGCGCTTATTTTAACCGTGATATCACACTTAGAACTGCAATACTGTTGTCACATCATGCCTTTTTTTGCAGTTTTGCATATATTTCCAAAGATGGAAACTGTTTGCTCAACAAACTCTACGGGATGGAAGAAGAATTGAAAAGTGTGGTTTGTTTTGTGGCTTTCAATGAAGGACAAAGTCTTGTTGTTTTTGGATACACGATATCAATTAAAAGAGAGTACAGTTGGGTAAATTACATCGGTTAATACCACAATTACTGAAGGATAGACGTTTTCCTATGTATTACCGGAAAAGCAAGGAACAATTTGATTTTTTAAGTGCTAATTAGAAATGACAAAGAAAAAGAATAATGAACAAGATCTATTACTACTGAAGACATGCTCTCACTGCAGGTTTTGTTTTGAAAATGAGAAAGACATATAACAATAAACATAATTGATCTATATTATTGTTTTCAATTAACGCCTCGTTACTTTTGTAACGCTAAAATTCACATTATCCATGTCAGAAATATTCTAATAGTTAAATACCAACTGGAAAGCAACCGAACAGTCAACAGACAAATAAAATAAATTCTATTACATGATTCTTCTCCCATTTACTGCCAAACTGCTTGTCTCATAAATTGATGCCGAAAATCGGGTGATTTGTGATTGTATAGACATTTATATACATTCCTTTTTGCATTTATCATATCGACGATAGTTAAAACTCGGTGAGTATACAATCAAAGAGAACGAACGGTGACTGCAGAAGTGACGTGTCGTGATAGTCACGACGTGACAGCTGTGTAGCAGTGCCTATGGCAGGCGCCAAGGAGATGCAAGAGTCGCACTGGATTTCCCCTGCCAATGACGGTTCGCATTGTTTTGGAAAAAAGTGGCACCACATCACTTCTTGAAAAAAGAATCGTAAATACGATCTTTTAAACTAAATTCGGGCATTATTCTAGTGCTTACCGAAGTGTTGTTAGGTTCAAAGTGTGATTGTGATGAACAAAGGCGCTGTAAAATAATCTTCACTAGGTCTATCGGAAATGTTTATTGAGCGTGTTTTCAATATCAAAAAACGGCGCATACTAGATGTGAATTTTTTTTAAATAGGACATAGAATCATTTTCTGATAATGCAGAAATAAATGTAACAGCACTAAAGGCAAAGAAAACATGAAAGATGCAACTCTTCTTAGTTCTTTTACGCGCCAGGTATAGTTTTTTTCTATTTTCTCCGTTAGCCAACAATGGTGAATGAGATGAGATTTTTTTTTTTTTTGTAACACCTCAGACGAAAAGGCTGTACCTGAGAAAGATGTTTAGTTGCATGAGTGGCTAGAGTCACTATTCCATTTAGAACATTTACATTATAAAAAGGTACATCAAACAAATATACGTCGCGTTCATTATATACCCAATTTTAAAAATAATCTGGTAAGAGAAAACAGCATAAAATACTACGTTCAACCTAAGGGTCCATAGCAGCATCTCGGCGGTGCGCCGTGAAAGGTTTTTGTCCAGAGTATCGACTGATGATTTTTCTCACCACCTCGGTCGGCAGAGGCACTCGCCTCCGTGCTTTCTATCAACGAGACATAAAATAAGAATTACACCGGGTTTCCTGTAGCGCCTTTCACTACCGACACATGTTTCGCCTGCAACGAAACCTCGTAAATTTAAATGCGTTACAAGTTTTTTTCGCAATGGATGTGGCGGACGTGGCGGTTCATCTCGCCTTTCCACTGAGGTCAAAGTGATCCATAAGTTGCTAACTGTGAAGTGAAACAGTAGCGGAAGGATGTCGGTGGGAGGTAATGGTGACGGCCGCGGCGTGCCCGGAGCAATGTCGAAAGTGCATTTGCAGTAGTGTGCAGTAAATGGAATATTCTTCACAAAGCAATTAATGTACATTGATAAAGATTTGTTATTCTGTTCATAACATTGTATGAACTAGAGAAGGATTTAATGTTCAACATGCAGTCAGTATACAAGGTTTCGTCGATATAGGGAAGGCACCACAGGACTGGAATTATATATCCAAGGCAGAAATACGTCAGCACGTTAGTTTAGTGTTTCCATAACAACAACTTGTTTGTAATGTTTGCTGCGTTCAGGAGACGAGTTGCGTTTCCTTCAGCGCTGCGGCCGGCGCGGTGGGGCCACCGGGTAGACTTAGTTACTGGTGGCGCTAACTCGTTTGTACACCCCCTGTCGTCCGACACTCTGCCGACGCCCCACCGTCGCAGAGCACCTTAACATTGTAAGAAAAACGCCGTTTTGAAGACAAAAGTTTACCATTAATATAAAACCTATTATTTCTGAACGCTTATTCTACGAAAACTCAGTTTTTTGGTATATGGAGTAAGGTTAATTACCCATGATGCAGCTGACATAGTAACTAGTTTATAGATACCAACCGGAAAATGAACGCGCGATATCTGGACTGCGAAGAATGAAAATTTGTATTCCATAAAATCTATGTTTTTTTTATATCAAATATAAGACTAAAACATTTTATGGGGTTTACTTAGTCGGTGATTCAATCAAAACATTAAATTAGTTTAATTAATAACCGTTTCATATTTAATACCCACACGGCGTTCGAGTAAGCAAAAACTGAATAACAAACTCATCTAACCGTTTTATTTATAAGTACTAGCCACAAAGCCCGTCAAAATTGACGGGTTTGGAGTATTCTGGCAATTAATTTCTTTTTAGTTGCTTACCTAAACAGAATTGTTTTGAAATAAAGCTCAATGTGCTGTAATTTCTCATCCCTTGTGATGTAGCAAAACGTTTCAGTTGTCAACTTGATGCAGGTCGCATTTCAGTCTAACCACAATCTTCGCTAATAATGCGATGAAGATCGATGTGTTAACGGATGACATAGGTTACATACAGTTGAAATAATGACCACATTGTAAAACGAAGGATACTAAATTAAATCATAACAACTTCAGTATTCTGGCAAATCATTTCATAGCAATCGCTTAAATAAACACAAAAATAAATCATAATATAATTCCTATTGCCTTGCGCAATAACAAAATGTTTCTGTTGCTATCCTGGTCCAGGTTGCATTTCAATCTAACAACAGGCAGTTCAATCATTACCGTGGTGCCACAATCTGATGAGGAATTCTTGTAGAACTCGACGAAATAAATCGAAAATAAAGAATAAAATTTTTTGATATCTTTCTTGGTTTTCGAGATATAGCATGTTGAAAATCAATTATAACTGTGATTTTGGTGAAGTTTCCTCTGGTCCAGGACGTATTTCAACCTAACAACAACCACCAGGAAGAAAATAAAACACATATAGTGCATTTCCACCGTGTAGATATAGCGGTTTTGGTAATTTGTTTTTTCTGGTCCAGGCCAGATTTCACCCAAACCACCTAAATTTTGGGATACGATTTCTCGAGGACTAAGCGAGATATGGAAAGAAAATGTATTATTTGTTTTTGATTTGTCTCTTCGAGTTACATACGATATCATCATCAAATTTGGCAATGTCGAAATTTTTCTTGTTCCAGGCCGCATTTCAACCTAACCACGTCAATTTTGAGATACAATATCTCGAGAATTAAGTAAGATATCAAAACATTTTATTCTCTACTTTCAGTTTTTATCGTCGAGTTACATAAGAATCCATCAACAAATTGCGGCTTCACGGTTATCGTAGAATCCCATAACCACATACAGTACTACGCTAAACCACGGAGGAAATATTTCCTTCCTCCATGTGCTAAACATACCGCCAGAGAAACAATACTTCCTTTACACGCATATTAATACATATACTTATCACATTTCAATGGTCACATTGCATCGCGAAATAAACCAAATAAAAAATCTATAAGGGTTCTTCAATCTTAATTTTTTTATATTCGTTATTCAGAATTATACTAACACATTTGAATAGCTGACACAGTTACATGCGGCTGAAATAAGGCATCAGTAAAACCAAAGTAAATTAAAAATAAATCTTAACAGCTTACGTCATTCCAACGTAATATTAGTTTTAATGGGTGGAAGGTGATATTTTCCACCGGCCGGAAACTGGTACTACCCTGTTGAAATTTGTATCAATTGCTTCGTTATAATGGCATCTTCTTCACATTTGCACCCTCCTTTTTTCGGAAAAGTCGCCATGAATTAAATTAAAAATTCTGAAACATAAGACGCTCCGCAACCAAAAAATGTTAGCAACACTTTCGTTAGAACGAAGTAATGATTCAGAAAAACAGAATGAACAGAAAAAAATTAAGTTACTAAAAAAAAAAACGCATGCCCTCTGCTGTAACTTCAAGTGCCAATTCTAATAACAATCTATCAAAACTGCCGCTATTGCGAAAATTAACTTACAAATATGTGATTTCAACGAATACTTCTACATAAACTAATATTAAATAAATCTAAGCAACTAATAAGTATGTTCTGTCAGTTAATTTATTCGTGGATGTCTAGAAATGTTATTAAATAACGTGGGTATTTCTCTGCAGTTGCTTAACTAATCAGAATTGTTACAAAATAAAGCTCATTGTAATTTATCGTTCATTGTGCTGTAGCAAAAAGCTTCAGTTGTCATCTTGGTCCAGGTTGCATTTCAGCTTAACCATAATATCCGCTAAAATTTCTGATAGAAAAGCAAAGCTTCAATCACGCGCAATTTAATACATTCTATGCATCGCGTTATAAACTTGATCCCAAATCTTCACAGGTTCTGACATATTTCTTTCTTAATAGCTACCTATGATGAAGATCTTTATTTTAACGGTTAAGAAAGCTTACATCGGCTGAAATAATGACTCCAGCAAGAACGAAGGATGCTATAACAACTTAAGCTATGCCATGTAATATTTCATTGTGGTTTAGGCCGTATATATCACGAACAATTTGCAACTTCTTTCATTTGAACCATGTAATGATTTCAGTATTAAAAAAAAAAACAACTGATAATTAACATGCCAATTTAAACGCAAATAATTTCAGTAATAGGACACAGTTTAAATTAAAAAAAAAAATTATTCATGCCCTCTGCGTTAACGTCAAATGAAACTTGTAATTCTAATCCATGCTAGTTATACTCTAACCAAACATTTAGCAGCACTGATGCTCGAAATACAGGGTGCGGCAAAATGATCTGACGGTTTTTGCCGCCCTATTGTCGAGTGAGTAGATGGTGGGGGGTGGTGGGGATAGGCGCAATCCAGAGCCCACACGTGAACATTTGTAGTAGCCATGGAACAATGGTCGGGTGAACACCGTGCGTTTGTTGTCGAGGCGTTTTTTAAAAGTGGCGATTCCTGCGTTGCTGTTCAGCGGCAGTTCCGTAGACGATTTAACGTGAGTCCAAAAGGAAGAGTCCCAATTCGGAACACCATTATGCTATGGGTGAGCAACTTCAGAGCTACCAGTTCAGCGCAGTGGCGTAGCTAGGTCAACAAGGGCCCCGGTGCAAAAAATTTATTTTGGGCCCTCAGGCCAGATGGGCGACCTTGTTTTGGCTGTGTGTTGCTGGTAGGGGCCCCCTGAGCTGAGGCTTGGGGGCCCCTGAGCAGTGGTTGGGGGTCCCCCTGAGCAGTGAGGGCCCTTAGTTAGGGGCTCCCTGTGTCTCAGGGGCTCCCTTAGACGACAATAGAGAAAAACAAAAGAAGTCACCAGTTTGCCGTGAAGGCCCGTGGGCCCTCTGAACGGCGCTTGGGCCCCCCCGAGGTATGCTTGGGGGCCCCCTGAGCGTAGGGGCCCCGGTGCACTGCACCGCCTAGCCCCATAGTAGCTACGCCCCTGGTTCAGCGTTAAAAAAGAAGTCAACAGGTCGACCACGGTCATCTAGGACGCCAGAGAATATCGATCGAGTAAGAGAAGCTGTGGAAGCCAGTCCTCGGCGGTCGGCCCGCAAACAAGCTGCTGTTTTGCACATGTCTGACCGCTCGGTAAGACGACTCTGTGTTTCGATCTGCACTTCCACCCGTACAAAATGGCTATTGTCCAGCAGTTAAAGCCTAATGACTATGCAAAGCGTAAAGCATTTGCAGAAGAGATGATTGCAATGCTGACGGATGAAAAAATTTTAATGATGAGCGACGAGGCACATTTCCATCTGGATGGTTATGTGAACAAACAGAACTTTCGTTATTGGTGGGCTACAAATCCGGAACAACTGCATGAACGTCCTCTGCATAGTCCTAAGGTTACCGTGTGGTGTGGTGTAACCAAAAGGTGTGTCATTGGGCCATACTTCTTCGAAGAGGGTGGTCGAACCGTTACGGTCAATTCGGAACGTTATTTGTTGATGCTAAAAAACTTCATGATCCCTGAACTTAAGAGAAATCGTTTGGTGCGCAGTAGGATATGTTTCCAGCAGGATGGGGCAACTGCCCATACAGCCAGTGAGGTTATGGACGTTTCGTGGTCGAGTGATCTCGCGTTTTAGGGACATTGAATGGCCAGCTCGCTCTCCAGACCTTAGCGTTTGTGATTTTTTCTTGTGGGGACTCCTTAAAGCAAGAGTTTACACAAACAAACCCCGCACACTGGACGAACTGAAAGAATCCATACGCCAAGAAATCGCCAGCCTGCCTTGTGCAATGTTAGAGCAGGTGTTCAACAGCTTCAGTGCAAGGCTGGAAGAATGCTTGTTCAAAGACGGACGTCATTTAAAGGACGTTATCTTCACATCTTAAACGGATGAAATTGGTTCTTCTGATGTTATTGTCATTAATTTTCATGAATACCCTTCTGTAATAAGCAATAAAATATTTTGTATCACTTTTATTTTTCATGTTGTTTGTACTTTAAAACCGTCAGATCTTTTTGCCGCACCCTACAAAGTTTTTATCTTACAATATCTATGGACAAAGAATTTAAGGAATACTTCAATATATCAAAAGTATATTATGTAAATATAAGCATCTAATGATTGATATATCGATTTTAACGCAATACATACTTTTATTTCAGTGTTATGTGAGTTAATTTATTCACTGTTGCTTGGAAATGATATTAAATAACGCGCACTCCCACAAATAATATCGTAAAGCGTGACGTCATAGCGCAACGTCATAGCTTGACGTCACCGCGGGACATGACGTAGGTGCGACAACGCTACATCTTGTCTATTATACTAATAGATTACTAAATCGTAATCATATAATGGCCCTTTAATCAGAATTTAAACCAAATATTTTGTAATATATGTTAACGGCAAAAAGTTCACTAGTGAGGTTATTTCTGAATACTGTACTTGGTGGGTGATGACGTGGCCGGCCGAGTTCACCAAACTATAGGCAGCTCACGGATTGTGGGTAGCTGCATGCAGCTCAGAATAAAGGCGCAGTCAACAGACTATTATTATAGCTTACTCACAGTATAGGGCATCCTGTTTTGTATTTGGTCACAAAAAGCCGACCCACTGAGGTTGGTAGGCACGTGATCTGTGTCAACATAGCAATTAATAATGTATTGTGTCGACAAGGTGCAAAGTATGTCAACAGTCGATTAGTATAGGTTAACGAGAGTGGGAGGCGGCCTCCTATAGGCTGTACAAATAGCCTATAGGTTAGCGAAGATGCATCCAGCAATGCTGTCATCGGCTCCACGGGAGGTCCCACTTGTACGGTGAACTGAACGTAAGAGGTAACGTGGCCGGATAATTGACAGTTCTTTTGTGTCTAAGAACCGCTGTTAGAGCACTACTTACGTGTGTGCTGTATCCAGTTTTCTTGAAGGATACATTCTTATCGCTAAGTAAATTGGTTTTGTTGCTATAAATTCTGCTGGGCCAACTGGAGTAGCTCTTCATTAGAGCACTGAATATTCGCTGTCGTCGTGGACGAAGCTGAGAACATGGGTCATGGGCTCGACGTTGTTTTCAGCTTGGAGGAACAAAGATCCTGTAATTATGCGGCTGAGTCGATCCTATTGCAAAGGAGTCATCCGCGGGTAGTTACAAACGCCAAATGTACCAGGAAGAAGATAAATCATTGAAATAATGACAGAATTGCTTCACAATTTGGGAAGAACAGCGTTTACAATCTACATCCTTTGATATTGGACTGTATATCATTTCTTTTCTTTGACAGTGGTCGGGTTTCTTCAACTAAGCTAGATTCACAAAGTTTTTTGGAACAAGGCCCTCCTCCATCAAAAGAAAAACTACCCC
Organism: Vandiemenella viatica; assembly: GCA_031002005.1. Lineage (NCBI taxonomy): Eukaryota > Metazoa > Arthropoda > Insecta > Orthoptera > Morabidae > Vandiemenella > Vandiemenella viatica. Next base: position 38,236,245 of record CM061919.1, read on the forward strand.
ACTCTCCCACCACAACTTTATCATTAATAATATAAATGCATACTTCTAAATACTAACAATGACGTCTCAGAGGAAACTCACTAAGTGTGCGATGTCGACAAAAGAGACACATGACTAGTGACGGAAACCTAGGGTACCGTCCCAAAGGGCAGCGAAGCGAGTCTATTCATTTGATTGTATTTTTTGGCCTTCCTTTACTGTTCTTGACCGCGAGAGTTCTCTTCACTGATGTCTGTGTAAGCGAGCTGTCAATTCATCCAGCATTTTGATTAACATCTTAGTCTCGTGATGAGTAGAAGTAAAAGACAGTCAACAAAAGATGTGTATGAGGGAGAAGTGACGGCTTTGGTGTGCTTAAAGACACATACACCATGAGCGGGAGTGGCGACTGCGTAAGCAATACTTGCAAAATATTGCCGCGGCCGGCGCACAGATGGCGGTAGCACAAACAAACTTAGCTCCGCACTGAATGTTGTCGCCGGTGTTTTTCTCTCGGACCAACAAACAGTCAAGACATCTGCGCATGGCAGTAAAACGGCGCAGCATTCAGAGAACAGGCTCGCTCGGCATCTGCTGTCGCTGTGCTGCGGCGCCAATGAAACAACAGGAGCGCACCCACACAACCCACAGGCGGCGTTTCAGTGTGTCTTCCCGCGTATTCGACACGTCACTAATACATATCTTCAAATCGGCAAAAAAAGCACTGTTGCGAAATGGAAGCAATTTGATAACGTAAAGTGGGTATTAAGTCGCCTTCAGAATTTGCTGCAGGAAATTCCAGTGCTTGTGTTGAACTGAAACATTACTTTAAACGTCGCGCAGGGCCAGAAACCATTTTTTCAAGCATTTCAATCGATTTGAAGCAAAGACGCCTCGATACCCGATTTTACAACTGAAGCGAGTATGTCTGAACTAACTGTGGGCACCAAGCGAACTCGAAGAGTTCCAGGTAAAAAGGGGACGTTGTTGTGACCAGGCCGGTTACACATTGGGCGGTTTCGTCCGCTCCGGAAATTTCTCCGTCGCCGCCCTTCAGGTAGTGCCGCGAGGGATCAAATGGGAGCTTACGCACTGGGCGGAGGGGAAAACCCGCGGCAGCGCTGCCGTCGACGGCAGGTATACGACCGCGCACTGCCACTACATTGGGCGGTTGTTTGACCGCCCCAGTCCAGAAAGTGGCCGATGTGGCCAGATGGGCGCTTGCACACTAGGCGGATTCTAACCGCTTGTGCGTTTTCAGTCTGTGTAAAGTTATCATTTTTTGAATTTAAAAATCGTAATGTGAGTTAAGTGGTGATAGATAATGATCATCTCATTTCGTTAGTGGAAGCTAGACCAGTTTTAAGAGATAAAACAATGGTTTCTTTTAAAGATCGGGACGCTACCAGGAACGCTTGGAAAGAAGTGTGCCTTGAAAGTGGAAAGATTTTGAAGAAATGGAAAATTAGGAAAAATGCCTTGGATAGTAAACTATTGATCACGTATTTACCTAAATTTTTACACTTCAACTAGAACTTGAAAAATATTGAATCACATTTTATAGAAAGATTTTGATGCCTGTGTCCTTATATCTTAGACATTTGTCAAGGAACACTTTCAACATTCGAAATTCTGTCGCTTGACATTGTGAGATTTTTTTTTCTTTTCTTTTTTAACACAGCTTTGACGAATACAGTGAGACAAGCTGTTTAGTAAATTCGGCATCATCTTCGCCATTTACTGTCGATTTTTCTTTGTAAAGTAATAATTTTTAAAACACTCAACATATTACAACTTAAGCAAAAATGTTTAACTAGTCGTTTGTGCTTGTAAGAATAAAAGCAATGTAGAGTAAACTCAACAATGATGAGTCGATTACACAGTGAAGTATATGTATTAGTTACAAATAAACGAAAGACTTAGTCATTATATGGCATAGTGTATTTTTAAAACTTTTCTTGTACACCTATTCATATTAACCTAAAGGAGTTTTCACCCTAATTAACATAAAATAAATATAGGGGATTGGAATTATATTAAATTAAATGTTTATCTTTAGTAGGTCCATGAGAAATCTGCTTACTTCAAGGTGATTAACAGCATTTCCACACTTTGAATACAATTCATCAACTGTGTATTTCTCCTTTGAATGACATACTCTCGATATAAACATCCCAAATTAATTGAAAAATTTGCTGTTATCGTTCCCCAAATATCGTTCCTCCTTTGGTTTATTCTTTTCCTATTTCTATGGCGACGGAACCGTTAAAATAAAAATTTTAAAACCTAACTACGAAATAATAAACACCAAATTAACTAAATTAACATCTAATTTCACAAAAAGAAACTCAAGTCACAAAAGCAAGGTACTGACGCCCGACCACGTCATCTTTTTCCTGCTCTTCTTAGCAGTGGAAGTTTCACCGCTGAAATGGCAGCGGTAGTTCGACCGCTCAATGTGTAAACACCTCAAGTTCTATAGGCGGCGACGGAGAAATTTCCGGAGAGGACGAAACCGCCCAATGTGTAACCGGGGTTTTCCCGTAGCGGAAACTTAACCGCTGCCGCCTATAGAATTTGAGGTGTTTACACATTCAGCTGTAGAACGTCCGCTGCTATTTCAGCGGTAAGACCTCCGCTGCTATGAAGAGCAGGTAAAAGATGACGTGGTCGAGTGTCAGTACCTTGCTTTTGATAACTTGAGTTTCATTTTTTGAAATTAAAATTTAATTTAGTTAATTTAGAATTTATTACATCTACATATATACTCTGCAATTCACAAAATTGTGGGTGGCAGAGGGTCCTCAGCACCAAACCTAATCTCTTTTTTGTGCATTCCAATCCCTAATGGTACGAGGGAAAAAAGAATTCATATAAGAATCATTGCTGCACCTTATTTCTCTAATCTTATCTTTCCTGTCATTCCGCCTCAAATAGGTTGGTGGACGAAGTATTTCACTACACTCGTGAGTGAAAGTGGGAGTACACATGTTTACCAATAAGTTTAAACGAAACGTGCGTCGTCTATCTACCAGAGACTCCCAGCCTAGTCTACTAATCAGTTCTGTGACGCTTTCATAAGGACTGTAGCAAGCGGTCACGAATCGAGCGGCATTTCTCTGTACTTTCTCTATACTTTCGATCAACCCCTTACGAAACGGATCCCAAATGGCACTACAATAGTCCAAATGTGGACACACAAGAGATTTGTTTGTTCATTGCAAGTTTTCAAGATTCGACCTATGAATCGCAGCCTAGAATTAGCTCTACCTATTAACGAATTAATGTGTAAATCCCATTTCATGTTCGTTTGTACTGTTACTCCCAAATATTTCATAGAATCAACCATATCAATAACTGAATTGTTTAACTCGTATTTCTAAACAATTGGATTCTTTTTGTTAGTTATGCTCATAGTCTTGCACTTTTACAATTTAGCGTAATTTAGGTTTTGAAATTTTTATTTTGACGGTTCAGTCGCCATAGAAATAGGAAAAGGTAAAACCAAAGGAGAACAGAATATTTAAGTAACGACGACACAAAGTTTTTCAGTTATTATGGGATGTTTATTTCGCCATTCAAAGGAGAAATACCCAGTTATTAATGATATTTAACGTGTTTAAATGCTGGCAATCACCTTGAAGTGAGCAGATTTCTCATGGAACTACTATAGATAAACATTTAATTTTATATAATTCCAATCCCCTATGTTAATTAGGGTGAAAACTCCTTTAGGTGAAAACGAATAGGTGTTCAAGAAAAGTTTGAAAAATACACTATGCCATATTATGGCTAATACTTACATTTATTTGTAACTAATTCATATACTTCACTGTGTAATCGACTCATCACTGAGTTTACTCTACATTGCTTTTATTCTTACAAGCACAATCGACTAGTTAAACATTTTTGCTTAAGTTGTAATATGTTGAGTGTTTTAAAAATTATTACTTTACAAAGAAAAATCGAAAGTAAATGGCGAAGATGTTGCCGAATTTACTAAACAGCTTGTCTCACTGAATTCGTCAATGCTGTGTTAAAAAAAGAAAAGAAAAAAATTGTCTCAAAATGTCGAGCGACAGAATCTCGAATGTGAAAGTGTTCCTTGACAAATGTCTAAGATATAAGGACACAGTTATATACTGTTAAACATCAAAATCTTTCTATAAAATGTGATTCAATATTTTTCAAGTTCTAGTTGAAGCAGTAAAAATTTATGTAAATACGTGATCAATAGTTTACTATCCAAAGGCATTTTTCCAAATTTTCTATTTCGTCAAAATCATTCCACTTTCAAGGCACACTTCTTTGCAGGCGTTCCTGGTAGCGTCCCGAACTTGAAAAGAAACCACTGTTTTGCCTCTTAAAACTGGTCTAGCTTCCACTTACGAAATGAGAAGATCATTATCTATCACCACTTAACTCATATTACGATTTTTAAATTCAAAAAATGATAACTTTACAAAGACTGAAAACATACAAGCGGTTGAAAATCCGCCTAGTGTGCAAGCGCCCATCTGGCCACATCGGCCACTGTCTGGACTGGAGTGGTCAAACAACCGTCGAATGTAGTGGCAGCGCGCGTTTGCATACCTGCCGTCGACGGCAGCGCTGCCGCGGGTTTTCCCCTCCACCCAGTGCGTAAGCTCCCATTTGATCCCTTGCGCCACTGGAGGCCATTTTCGGCCTCCTACCTATCATTTGGGAGGTCGAGGGTCAAACCTCGTTCGGTCATCCTGGCTGAAGTTTTCCGTGGTTTTCCTCAGCCACTCTAGGCGAATGCCGGGATGGTACACTATAAGGCCACTGCCGACCTTCCATCCCCCTTCCCTCCCCATAGAGTAGATTGGCTGAAAAGAGTCTTCGTGACTCTCCAGCAGCCCTCAGCTGAAGGCTGGGAGGAATGGAAAAAAAAAAACCTACCTGAACGGCGAGGACGAAACCGCCCCGGGTGTAACCGAAAGCTTGCTTGATGATATGGGAGCGTTCATAAACTACGTGACTGGCTTGTCAAATGGAGTGTGGGATCGAGCCAAGCTATGTAATTTTTTATTATTTTTATTTGTCTCAATTAGAATGGGGTACAGAATACGCAACAGCATGTTGATATTTATATCGTATTTTAGATAGTCTGTTCACTGACAGCGCAGCGAATGCTGTTCATACCAGCCGAGAAGCGCATGCGATAACTACACTCAAATTCACCGGGATTTTTTCCCCACCAGTTGCAGTTCGCATCGTTTTGATGTTTTGAAAGATTTTTCAATTCGGTTCGGCCGCATGTCACCGCACCTTCCGTTGATAAAATAATTCTAATTTTGTTCTGTCAAGTCTAGCACTCAATAAAGTGTTCTTCCAAATTCAAATGTGGAATGAAATGGCGGAGTATAATAAACTTTACAAGGCAAATTTTCGAAAACTGTGTCATAGATCTCTGGATTTTTTTTTTTTTTTTTTTTTCGCAGCATGTATAGTTTACTCTATTTTATTAGTGAATAAACAATGATCAATCAGATGAGGAGAATGTTTTTTAGTAACATATCAAGAAGGAAAGGGTCCCTGGCTGTACCTGAGAAACAGGTTTACCCAGTAGTTGATCATTTGCAGGAGTGGCTGGTGTCACCATTTCATTGAGTATATTAATAATAATAAAAGAGAATATAAAGAAAATATAGGTCGTATTCATTATATGCGCAATAACTTTGAGGGTATTCTGCTACAGCCCAAAATATCTTCTGGAATTAATATGGAAAAATAGTGTGTTCAACGCCGGGGAAAGGGGGGAGGGTCAAGAGAAAAGTCAAGTCAGTGTACGTGGTAGGAGGACAGGGCACGTTGTTTGTGGACGTTCCCTCCGCGATGAACCTACGGCACTTCCTATTTGTGAATTTAGTTTAGTATAGTTTTACTGGGCAGTGCACTGGTTACTATCATTAAGGACTTGTTACTCGTACTTTTTTTTATTAGATATGACGAAGGAAAATCTGAAAGCAAAGGAGCTTTCAAAATGAAAAAAAGAGAACATAACAAGCGTTGGCATAATGCATGTCTTCTTGACATGACATGACTTCTGCATTGCATCGCTTTGTTTTAACTGTACTGGACTATAATATCGTGTACCATCTTGAATCTTCGGTGTTGTCATTCATTTACAATAACTTTCAAAATATCCGCAGTAAGCATTTGATGTTTTCTCGAACGTCCTAATGAATTTTTATTATTGTTTTCTCAATAAATTTCTTTTTAATAAGTTAGTGCAGAGAGAGTGTTGTTGCAGGATTTTTTTCCCGCGCCGAGTGTGGTCGCGTGCGCAGGCAGCGTGCCATGTCAGTGCTGTGGTGCTGCTGTACCAGAGTTATGGACAGTGACGCGTGAGAGGATACTACCAGGAAAAGAAATAGAGCCTTCGTGAAGAGAAGAAGCTGAAATCTGCGAAAACTACTGGTAGCCGACGAGATGAAGTGAATGCTCGTGCATGGTTTGTGTATGAGACGATGAAATTTTTGATGCAGGGAACTACAAATCCTCGTGGCATGGACACATTGGAGACGTTTGATTATACATTTATCTGATTTTACTTGTACAGCGCTAAAATAGTTGTTATATGCTAGTGTGTATCATTTGTTTTCTATATAACATAATTATAATTAACATTTATTCTGCCAGGAAACACTTCCTTTATCACTTATAAAATATTCAACAAAATTGTTTCTTATTCCCATAGCAGATTGAGAATAACGTCTTCCTCTACCATCTAAATTCTACATATTTTAAGATCCAATTTCTCTGCGCCATGATCCTTCCACAATTTCATGATCCTTATTTTCAGAATCAAAGGTTCCATTAGGGTTTGCAGTGATCTAGACTGACTATTTCGCTTTTAAAAAAAAATATGTAGGTGTACTCACGCCGTTACAACTACTTCAGTATTTGCAGGCTAGAGGGCTATTGTTGTTCGGAATATACGAAATGCGACATAAGATTCCAAACACATTCTCTACAACTTTTCTTGCTCTTGATAGTCTGTAGTTGAAAATGCGCTTTGTAGTCGTGATTATCGGGATATGGCTTCATCATATGTTCGGTCAATGCAAAAGCACTGTCTCCTACCAGTGCGAAAGGCATATTTGGTCCACCTTGTCGTATTGGCTCTGGATCTGGCCAGTTGATTTGCAGCCAGAGCTTTATAAAAAGCAGTCTCTTGGAACACTCCACTGTCAAAAGATTTTCGTCTTGCACCACAATTTGCATAAATAAAATTATATTCGGCATCCATAATAGCCGAAAGGACAATACTAATTTGATCTATGTAGTTCTAATAGTCGCTGCCGGAATAAGAAGGAGCCTGAATCAAAACGTATTTACCATCCATTCATTTGCAATAGCTGGAACCTGAAATAGCATAAATAATAATTACTTTGTAAGGAAACGCATACATGTTAATTTTCGTGGCTCTGCGTATCGATTAGGTCGACGCCTGTTAGCTGAACACCCTCGCGTGGGCGGACAGTCGGCGACTGACAATTTATAATTATTTAAGACCTCGGTTGGAAAATGGGGACATTCTGGTCAGTAAAAGAAAAGAATCAGCTTTAACATTTTTTTTCCTCAGAATATCTTTGGCTCATTAGAATTATAAAGGCGGCGTGTAATTAGGAGAGTTCAGTAAAGTATAAAGAAGGCTACCTATAACAGTGACACACTAGGTGTTTAGATGGAATATACAAACTATACAACTAAAATAGTCATAGCTATGTACTATAACTAGCTGGATTACCCGGCTTCGCTCAGGGAGTTGATACGAGATTCTGTGGTAGTTGGAATAAAAGAATCATATGTATTATTTCTATAAAGTGTTTTTTTTTTTTTCACAACCCATTATTAACCAAAATCAATGAATGAGGTGTCATTTTAAAGCTTATGGTCTCCACTTTGGTCACATTATATTTTACGAAAGGTTTTCGACCCTTAAAGGGCCAGAATGTCAATAATCCAAAAAGGCTGTTTTTTGTATTACAAGTCATTTACTTCCCTCGATACCTATCTGAAATCGTTTAATGAAGTATCATTTTTAAGATATAGATCTCCGCTTTGGTGACATATATTAAGACAGGAATTTTTCGTAATTCGTCCTTTAAAGGGCAAAATTACCATTATTTCCATAAAGTATTTAATTTTGTCACGAGCTATTTATCTCCCTTGGTATCAAACCTAAATCGAGAAATGTGGGATTGTTTTACAAAATAAGGTCTCCGCTTTGGTCTAATTACATAGTAACAACGGAATGTTTCATAATTCGACCCTTAAAAGGCAAAAGTATTAATATTTCTACAACGCGTTTTAGTGTCACGAGCCATTTATCTTCCTTGATATATGAACGATATAGATAAATGAGATATCTTTAAAGATTAAGGTCTTCGCCGTGGTCAAATTATATTTTAAGAAAGGAATAAAATGTTAACTTTTCTAAAATTCATTTTTGTGTCTCGAGTCATTTATCTCCCTGGATATCTAACCGATATAAATAAATGAAGTAGAATTATGAAAATTAAAGTCTCAGCTTTGGTGGCATCATACATTAAGAAAAAGTTGGTTTTTTTTGGTAATTCAACCTTTAAAAGGGAAAAAGTATCAGTTGTTCAACAACGCATTGTTGTGTCACGAACCATTTATCTCCATTAATATCTAATCGATATAGATAAATGAGTTATCATTCTAAAAATTAAGGTCTCCAATGTGGTCACATCATATTTTAAGAATGTATTTTTTTGAATTGAATCCTTAAAGGGCAAAAATATCAGTATTTCTAAAATGCGTTTTTTGTGCCTCGAGTCATTTGTCTCCCTTGATAGTAAAACAAAATTGATAAAACAGGTATCATTTTAAAGACTGTGGTCTTCGTTAAGTCTTCGGTTTCGTTACACCGTACTTAAAAAAATTCGACCCTTAAAGGGCAAAAGTAGTATTAATATTCCTGCAACGCATTTTTCTGTCACAAGCAATTTATCTTCCGTGATACCTAACCGAAAACGATAAATAAGGTATCATTTTAAAGATCAAAGTATCCGCTTTGGTCGCATCATATTTTAAGAAAGAACTCTTTACAACTAAAACCCTTAAGGGGCAAAAACATCATCATTTCTAAAATTTAATTATTTTTTTTGCCTCGCTTGATGACCAACCGAAAAAAGAAAGTATTTTTCGGAATCTGACGCTTAAAGAGGTCGCAAGTATGAGACAGTTCAGAGCCAAGTCCCTAGATTGCAGCAGCAGATATCACAGAGATGTCAGTAAACTGTTTTTGGGATTTTTTTTTCTGTTATCGAAACATTTTTTTTTACTATACAATTCCAATGTAAACATTTCATTCGCACAGCAACACATATCATAAAGATGTTGATATGCTGTGTGCATTTTGTTCAGATTGGTTGTATTCTGTTAAGGTCAGTGACAGTTGGTCGTACATTGTGTTTTTAATTTTTCTATCTGTTTCGTAATATGTTGTAAGGATTTTTATGCGTACCTATTACCCTAAACAAATAAATATTTCATCGTTTTTTATTAGCGAAATTTTCGTACGGGTCGTCTACTAAACTTAAAAATATAAGAGGTAAACTTTTTAATGGAAACATATTCTAACTATTTACAATACTTGTTTACTAACAACATTTTAAATTTTGTTATGCCGAGTATATATGTACAAATTATTCGAATTTCCTACGAGAGCATCACATATAGTTGACCCCCTGCAAAGCAGGAGTTTCTGAAGTTGATGCCGCAATGTTTTAAAGTTTGTCCTTGCGCTTTGTTAACTGAAAAACTATAGGCTAATTTGATTGGAAATTGCAGTCTTTTAAATAGGAATGGCAGTTCAGTAGAGATCAGTGGTATTCTGGGGATAAATACTGTGTGTCCTTTGTCGTTTGCAGTCAATAGTTCGGTTTCGATGATGTTTTCAGATAACTGTTTGACGATTATCCTCGATCCATTACATAGGTTTGGCGAGTTCAGATTTCTGTGTGGTATGATGGGAGGTCCAATTTTCGTTCTTTCGCTGCTCTTTTTGTTTTCGCCATTTTGCTTCAGTACTGGTAAGATCTCCTCCTCTTTTAAGTTTGGGCATTGTATTAAACACAAATCAAATCAACTTTTTACCAACAAATACACTAAGTACACTTTACACACTTTTTACACTTTATTTTCGATTTGTATTCAGTCACTGTATCACTTTGACCATTCACACTACTGTTCAGTCCTTATATCTTGAACACTACGCCCTTCAGGTAAAAACGGGAACCTTCTTCACTTTTAGTTTTTATTAACTAGCTGCACTACTTTGGAATTTTCACTTCTTTTTTGGTTCTTCCCTTCGTCACTGATGAGAAAGTGACGTACGAACCCACGACGGTTCTTGCCTCTTATACCCCCACCAATGGGTAGTCCCACCCGTACCAAAAAAGGCTTCGAATGTTCCACAATGTTCCAGAACATTCCACAACATTCGAGAGTGTTCTGGATTGTTCCACAATGATCTGTAATATTCTGGGATTTTCCCTAACTTTCCAGAACATCTCGGAGAATCCTGGAATGTTGTGGAATGCTCTCGAAGACTCTCGTATGTTCTGGACTATTATGGAATTTCCAGAGGGCGAAACTTCCAGCCCTTATATCTTCGACAGGACGTCTTCAGGAAAAAACAGGAACCTTCATGGATAAGGGATAGAGGGCTACCACACCATATAACTCCCTTGATCGTACCGGGACTCGTTTTTTAGTTTTAGCGGCACGCACATTGTACACTTACTTTTGTAATATATATTGATTATTATAGTATTAAAATGTTTTACAATATATTTATAATAAGAATATAGATTTATTTTCTTATTACTTTTTCAGAACTAACAAAGCCAGTACATGATTCCTGGTTCTTCAAATGAAGTTAACGTTTAGCTAAAATCTCAGTCTACCATTCAGTTAGAATCTGTCTATTTTTCAGCAAGAACCGCAGCCCACACTGATGACATCATCATCGTCTCAAACTTCTTGCAAAAGAACCCCTCAATTGAAGATAGGTTGGAGGCTTATCAAGTTATGCAAGAATGGCCCAGTACGAATTTCATATGCAGCGTCAGAGCTACGTCAAGTGAAGGACGAACATTCTGTACTTGTGGCAAAATATTACTCTAAAAGCATTTTGAATGATGTACGTATGGGGAAAAATGCGTCCGGGTTCTAGTTCTGAAAGCCAGTCTACTCTGCAGCGCGTTATCAGGCAAGAACACATCAGAAAACGCAGATTAAAATTCTACGGTCACATCTACGGGATGTCAGATCACAAATTAACTAAGTAGATATTCGATCCCATGCGGTCATTAAAAATGTCTAACAGCTGGTTCGATCAAGTAATACAAGACCTGCAAAAAGCAAATAACAAGAGATCAGAAATCCTAGATCGCAAAATCTTCAGACAAAAAATGGACAGCAGGGTATAGTCCTGCTAGAAACCAAAGCCAAGAAGACCGGCACACGGCGGGTATGGGCTGACTGTAGCCCTGCGATCCTGGTACTGGAAGACCGGCACACGGCGGGTATGGGCTGACTGTAGCCCTGCGATCCTGGTACTGGAAGACCGGCACACGGCGGGTATGGGCTGACTGTAGCCCTGCGATCCTGGTACTGGATGGACATTAGTGAGCGTGGTTTGATATTTAGTCGGTATAAAACCAGAAACAACTGATAACTTGCCGACAAATTATGTACCTCAATACAAAATAAACAGAAATGAATAACTAGCAACCGAAAATCTTGGACCATTAGCAACAGGTGACGGTTATGCAAATCCTGATTTGTTTTCTGTAACAGACTCATTCACTGGATACTTAAACATCCCTGCGGGTGCGGGGTTATCACCTGGCAAGTAAATCACGTTGCAAGAACTCATTATGGCTACTTTCTAGTTTCATTATCTTAAAAATAAGTACATTTATTATTAAAATTCACATTTGTATTTATATGAATGGATAAAATAATTGTGAAAATTATTAATATTGAATTTAATAACTATGCAGATAAAGATGGGATAGGTCAGTTAATGAAAGAATATTTTTATGAATGTGCCTATAAACCAGAGATTTCGATCTGAGCAAAGTTTGAGTTCTATTTGAAGTCCATTTCATGCCAAACCAAAAATTGAGTCCCTATGCAGATACAACAGTTAAATTTTTATGGAAACATATGAATACGTTTTACTATATCCGTTAGGATAAGTAATACAATATAATTAATAAATTAATTCACGCGAAGTAGCTTGTATTTTTTTTAAGGCTCTGCACTAATAAATAATATAATAATAAGTGACACGAAGGTAGTAAAAATATGAATAAACTTATGTTGGATTACATTGTACTTCTCTTACCGTTTCCGAGAGCGCGGGTCGCTGGAAAGCAGTTCCGTTGTTTTCCGTCGCGGCAGTCCTCAGTAGGGTTCGGATCCTTACGAGAAGTCATATGTTTTCCCTGCCTTCTTTTTTAGAGCTGTAATGCTGAAATTAAACACTGATTCAACGTTTCTGATTGTATTTTAATGTATTTTATATAGCATGTAAATGCATATTCAGACTATTTTCCTAGTTTTGGCCATCATATTTTGAGTAAAAATCTAGCCATTTTTAATAATGCCGGAAATTCACTATATGTTATAGATGAGACGGAATTAGTAAAATTATTCACAGAGCTTTACTCCTATTACACATTGGAGGAAAAAGTAAAACTAATTGTCACTGAATTGGTCAGAATTCACCAGTCAAGAATTAGTTATATTTTATAGTAATTCTCTAAAACGTACTGTTCCGCCCGCCTATTAATCTCGGACAATGCAACAGCAGTATGCCTGTGTCGATGCGCGTCAATCAATGTCTCACTGTCACCAATACATTGAAAATAATTCTGTAGTGTTGAACCTGCAATGGATCAGTGAGTACCACCATGCTGGAAAAAAACCCTGAAACTACGGGGTTACGGAGTTCTACAGGAATTTGGAGAGGCTCATTTTAGTACAGGCGAAACAGTTATTTTTTGTAAATTATTTGAAATTAAAGTGACTTCAACAAAGCTACTTAAAATTTATTTTCCAATGGTTTAATGATTGCAGGGAAGCAAATTATACTGTCTACATGAAAGCGACAGTACTAGATAAAATAAAGGATGTATAATTGAGCATGTTTTCATCTATAGTAAATTTTAATGTTTTGCCATATTTTGTCATTTTGAGGTCATATTTACCCTTTTTAAAGATCGTATTTGCCTGCATATTTCTGTTGTTTTGGTCATAAATATCGGAAAGTCTAGCCATGAGCGACTGTCGCCAGCGTCCGACGCTGCATAGGAAGCGCACCTTGTCAGGGCTACTACGACCTTCCAGGAAGGTGTATGACTAAAGACGCTTGTGCGCTAATGTCACCTGTGTGCTTTTAGTCGGTCCACCTTCTTTGCCATTGTAAACCGAAACGGCCCATATTCACGTTCCAAACATTACTGTTTCATACTGGTCCCTACATTTCTGCTACTCCTAAAACGGAATTTAATATCATTACAGCTGTGACGATTTTTTTATTTTAGCTAGTCACATTCTAAGTCAGTCTAATGTGATAAAACCATCGTTGTTGGTTGTTATTTACGAAGTTTGTGCCGGTAAGATTCCCGTCTGCTACAATGGACCTGAACCAGTAGTAGAATATATAAAAAATAAACCGTGAGTGTGTGGACGTTTAATTCTTCCATCTACACTCTACATATACACTCTGCAATTCACAAAATTATGGGTGGCAGAGGGTGCTCAGCACCAAGCTAATCTCTTTGTTTGTGCATTCCAATCCCAATGGTATGAGGGAAAAAAGAATTCATATAAGAATCATTGCAGCACCTTATTTCTCTAATCTTATCTTTTCCTGTCATTTCCGGCTCAAATAGGTTGGTGGACGAAGTATTTCACTACACTCGTGAGTGAAAGTGGGAGTACACATGTTTACCAATAAGTTTAAACGAAACGTGCGTCTTCTATCTACCAGAGCTCCCAGCCTAGTCTATTAATCAGTTCTGTGACGCATTCATAAGGACTGTAGCATGCGGTCACGAATCGAGCGGCTCTTCTCTGTACTTTCTCTATACTTTTGATCAACCCCTTACGAAACGGATCCCAAATGGCACAACAATAGTCCAAATGTGGACGCACAAGAGATTTGTACGCTATCTCCTTTGTTTGTTCATTACAATTTTTCAAGATTCGACCATGAATCGCAGCCTAGAATTAGCTCTACCTACAACGAATTAATGTGTAAGTCCCATTCATGTTCGTTTGTACTGTTACTCCCAATATTGTCATTATCGACCATATCAATAACTGAACTGTTTACCTCGTATTTCTGAACAATTGGATTATTTTGTTAGTTAGGCTCATTGTCTTGCACTTTTTACAATTTAGCGTAAGTTGCGCACCATGCGCTTGGCGATCGTCTTCAACCCTGGTCGGGGGGGGGGGGGGGGCTGGTTGGTACGCTAAGCCACATGGAGGAGGGGGCAAATTCCAAATGAAGCTAGGTAGCTCTTTCACTCATTTTATTTGCACAGCTAAAATAGGGTGCAGAATACACAACAGCATATGGATATTATTTCCATCATTATCTCCTATTTTGATTTTGGATGCGTGTTACAAGCATGCGGTGCCTAGACTCAAATTTGCTTATGGATGTTATACGGGATTTTCCAAGTCAGTTACAGTTGGTACCGTTTTGACTCGAGTCACCACACCACTCTTTGATAAAAGAATACAAATTTTGTTCTGTCAAGTGAAGTTCAGTGCATCTTTAATGGCAATTGGCCCTGAAACTTGATTTCAAGTTAAAAATGTGGTATAAAACGTAGCGTGGTGTGTGAGCGGTAACACTCTGGCCTCGCATTCTCCAGGTGAATTAAAAGGACATGGCAGGATTCCTTCCCGACCCAAAAAAATATGTGGTATAAAATGACGATGTCTTATCTCAAATGTTTATCTATCGAGTTTTGAAGATGCAAAACGGCGTCAATGGGCTACGGAAACCTTTCAAGCAGGATAAAGAATCTTTTCCTGGTAGGTGACAGAGCAACAGCAAAAGTAAATGAAAAATTCAACTCTCTTCAGTTCTTTTTTCTAATAAACGAAAATATGAATTAGATTAGGAGAATGTTCCTAGTAACACCTGAAGATGGAAAGGATCCCAGGTTGTACTTAGAAATGGTCTTTTGCAGGAGTGGCTAGTGTCTGTATTTATAACTATAGAAAAGTATATAACCCAAATATCGGTCGTGTTCATTATATACCCAATAATTTTAACGACAGTTTGTAAGAGAAAACGGCACAAAATAGCCTCTGGAATTAGTAAGTAAAAAGCTATGTTCCACTCAGGGGGAGCATCTACAAGTCAGGTTACGTGGGGGTAGTTCAAAACATACCAAAATGGAGCCTCTCCTGCTATAGGTGTAAACTGAAAGTTTACTAGGTTGGTAAAAATAGTCTTAAAATAAAGTCCGGAAAAAAGCCAGCTTACAAATAGAGAATTAAACGTTTCATATGATTGCAGAGACATTGCTTGTTGAAAAATGAAACTTATATAGTTGCATAGTTTTAGCTACTATTTAATAGTAAACTAAGGTGAGGTGCTGTCATGTGAGGAGAATAGAGTACGCGAAGTAACCAATATTTTAGGTATCAAACACAATAGGACAACTAGATTTGTTTGTAGAAATTACTTTGCGATGTAGGAACTGATATGTTGAAGCAAACGTTAACAATGAGGTTCAGTTGTGTAGTGCATAAAAAAAGTTATGCATGATATATGGAGGAGAACAGATAACTAGCATCAGAAACGAGCACCTAATTTCAAACAAAAGGAAGAGAGAAAGTTTTCTAAGGAAACCAAGCAGTGAAATAAATTATGAGTGATGATGTTGAATACCTCGGACTACTAATTGCCCCATGGGCATAAAGTTCACGGGGTTTGATAATAACATTGCGTTTCGTTTCGTACCTTCGGTTAACGTAACAGTATCTGTGATTAGAGACACTGGAATTGTTCAAAAATGCATATGGAAATAAATATATTCACAATTTTCGCTTTTATACAGTAAGTGACGGAATGTTATTTGGTGGTCTAGTGCAAACTGTTTACTTTGTCCCTCTGTTAGAGCCTAGGAAAAGGCGTAAGGGACAGAGAACAATCAAAGACTCTAGAAATGACGGACAGCAATTACCGGCGAAGAAAGGAAATGGGTGAGGTCGGAATGCAGCAAATCCCGCGGCCAGCAGGTAGACTGGGGCACCTGCCTCGCACCTAACAAAGAACGAGCGCCCTGGAGCAAGTCGGCACACTCCAAAGTGTCGCATGACGGCTGTTTGTCCATACCACAATGAGGCCAACTATAATCCGCTCTCAAACCCCCCTTGACATTCGCTGTAGTGATCAAACATATTTCACCTACGGAGTTGTGCAGAATTGCAAAGAACCATTTCGCAAATATTTTTTCGTCTGTTGAAACGCTATGTAGTGTTCAGAACTCCTGCAGGTGAGTATTTCGAAGAAGACAAGTTTCATTATATTCAAGATAGCTGGAAATCTTATATATATATATATATATATACGTGTATTTTCCTATATTTCACTTTTCAGCCACCCCTACCTAGCACAGATCATTAGTCTTTGAGTGTGGAAGTAGCATGGAGTTTCCTATCGTGCACAACGTTGGCCGAATTTCGGTAACTGTGGTAGTGTGGGAAATTTGGTGGTTGAAAGTGGTTGATCAAGGATATTTTCGTATTGCGACCAAAGACATGAGTGTCCGTATATTTTACTTTGCTGCCTGAACTGCATAGCGCAGATGACTGGCTTTTGTATGTGGTAATAGCATCGAGTCTTCCATCGTGCACTGTGGTGGTTAGATGTCGGTAGCTGTCAATACAAATTCTTTACAAACACTAACGAAGTCGTGGGCACCAACTAGTCATTCATATAAAAATATGGGGGACATGGGTACTGCCAACTTAGCCTGCAACCCGAAGGTTGTAACATGCGAAGTATACAGTTCAACATTAAATCCGAGCCACGGAGGGTCCTGGGGAGCCTCATATGAACAAAACAAACCCCGTCACAAAGGGATTTGAATCCGGGACCTTGAATTTGTAGGCGAGCAACAGAATGGAAACCGTTAAGAAATTCACGTTCTGCTGATCACTTCTGACAGCAAGATTTTGGAAGTATACGCTGAAATAGCTGATGTTCCGATACCATCAAAGTAT
>CM061919.1:38254548-38406361 GCA_031002005.1 Vandiemenella viatica
TCACGTTTCTATTTGTGATTAAATATGTGTCCAGATCTTCCAGATTTTTTTAATGGGAAACATTTAATTATTTTCATCCCGGCAGGATAAGGAAAAAAACGAATTACTTATATCCATCATTGGAATCATGATGAACTGTCTTGAGTTCGTACAAAAAAGTACTTTCAGTTTTTCCAGCATTTTCCCGGCAACTTTTCCAATTTTTCTTTCTCTAAAGTCCTTATTCGGACTAAGACGAATATTTTTTTAATTAAAAAAAGGCAAATCGGTCCTTAGAAGAAAAAAACTTTCAGTTCTTCCCGAATTTTCCGCGCAACTTTTCCAATTTTTCTTTCTCTAACAACCTTATTCCGACTATTATAAACATTTTTTAAAAAATAACATAATCGGTCCATAGAAAAATGTCTTTTTCCGAATGTTCCATTTTTTTCAGGTAAATTTTCCTTATTCTGTTTACCGGTATTATAAACATTAAAAAAAATAATAATAATAACAAGATCGGTACATAGAATAAATTTCTTTCAGTTACCCAGATTTTTTCAATTTTCCGGACAACTTTTCCAATTTTCCTCTCTGTAAAAACTTAGTTCTGACTATTATGAACATTTAAAAAAATGGCGAAATCGTTTGAGCCGTTCTAAAACGATGCGATTACTTACGTACAGCATTTCGTTTCTATTTATATAGATAGAACTACACATTCTACAGAAGCAAGGTTTTTGAAACTCAAGGGTTCCCCCTGTCTTTTACCTAAGCGAAAATCCAATAGCGATGATCTCACTCGAAGACTGGATGAATGTTCAAAACTTTGCGCAGTTAATAAAACTATTTCAAGAATTATTAGTAACATAAGTAGTTCTCAAATGAGTATGTCGTCAATCATAATCCTGATTCAAGCTTTTAAGACGACATGAAAACAGGAAGAGAATAAACCTAATACTTTAGAACAATTCGAAAATTTCACAAGTAGATGACACAATGAATTGAACGCAAGTGCAAGATTTGGAGAACTGATCAAAGACGACAAATACACAAGTGCAACGTATTTAGACCTGCGATACAAATCTCGTTTGTCGCCAGCATCACTATGGAGCAGGTTCAGTTTAAAATATTAAATACGGTGATCAGCAGAGCCAGAATCCAGAGATGCCTCAACATTTATCAGCTCTCCCAGCAGCGTAGCCAGTGAACAGAAAATCTAATAAGTGAAGAATAGCGGAACAGATTTCAGGATGTAAACTAATTTTTATAAAAATGTAACTAACAGCTAGTAATTATGAATATTCATTTTGTAAAAAATGATAATTTATAAAAAAATGTACTTTTTCTTTGTAGTATTTACACTTCCGCAACCGTTTCTGATTCGGTTTCCGCTAACATTTACTTCCCACATCTGTTTCTGCTTCCGTGATGACAGTTCCGTCGCTAGTGGCAACCATGGTGGCCACCACGGTGGCAACCCTGTTGTAATTGTGCGCAGCTTGCGGACCTCGCCGCGCGGCGGCAGTGCTGTCGCGTGGGCGCCCCCACTCCCGCCGCAGCGACGGGTCGGCCGGCAGTCGACGTGCGGAGCGCAGCGCGAGCGGTTGTGCGTGGTCTGTGCCGTGCCGCGCGTGCAGTGGTGTGTGCTGTGATGCCTGCGCGCGATGCGGACGCCGTGTCGTGGTAGCTCGCTGCTGCTACTGCTGCTCGCCGCCTGCTGCAGCAGTCTGGGCGCCCCGGCCTCCGTCATGGGCGAGCAGTGCGACTGGATTGGCAGGTACTGCTCGCTCTCCAGTCACTTGTCATATTGTGGATATCGCATACACTACTACACTTCACACAAAGTCTATTGGAGATCGCGATTCCGCTACAACATTCGGTAATGACGTCAGTTAACTGCTGTGGTTAATCGCAAGACGTATTATTTTCAAGCAGTAATTCCGTTGTAATAGCCTGGACCAGCAAAAAAAAGTTACATGTACATCCAAAAGTATTTCTAACAGTGTTTTGCGTTTGACCACTGCCTGGCGCAATCGCGATCTCCAGTAATCCCGTTTTTTGTCGATGTTCCGCTTGAGAACTGAATATATGCTCGCGTTTGTGCCCAAACAGCAGACAAAGAATTCGGTAATATTTAGCTACACAATATCGGTAGAACTAATAGTCTAATGTCAGCCAGTATCGAGGAAGGAAACATTCTATACAATACTTTACCCCGACAAATTTTTGTAAGAATATATTTTTTTTTTTCAGGAATCATACCAACCTCTTAGATTATAGTCGAACTTTGTATTTGGAATTAATTTTTTTAATTAACTTAGATGCCTAAATTATGAAACAAGTTCTCATACATTTTACACATGCTTAACATTCACCCTGAATGAAAAAAAAAAATCTCGTTGGCTCCTTTCGGAACTATTCTTGTTATAACCACAATTAAATACTACTAGTATTGTGACTCACGAAAAATACAGTGATTGTTTACCAGTGAACAAATGATTACAACGAAAATACTGATAAAATTGTATTGACTCCCAAAGTTACTTATTGTTTGGTAATCAGATTCCAGGATCTAACATTACTACACGACATGCGTAACATTTATTATTAACGTAGTCTCTATCGATTCGTTACTAGCGGTAAAGATAAAAGGATAATATGCAGCTTACTGAAAAAACCATTTGTCGTCATTGCTTTCAATGTGGATATGTAGCTGGGGGTTGCGACTTTTATGTTGACACAAATTATCGTGGCGTAGCGTTTAAGTGGAATGCAAAAAATGGTCTAAATTCAAACCACTATTCATGTCTATGGAATCCAAAGAATAGAACTTTATACAGAAAGAAACAAAGATGCGTGTAGTGCCTTTTGTGCAATTGTGGGGTTCCCATTTCAGGACGTGCTTAGAAGAAGAAAAAAAAAAAAAGCAAGGAAGCTCAATGTAACAACTAGGTCTGTTTGTTTTTGCGTAGATATTCCTACAACTTTTCTTATTACTGGGGCAAGAATTCCATATCTAGACATGCATAATTTTTTTTTAAAGTAACCATCACTTCTTCGTTGATTTGTGATCTTCCGTTAAATCTGACAGTTTTTTCCCGCCATTAACCTCTCTTTTTCTTTTCTTTTTTAAAAATTGCACGAATCCAACATTTGTTTTCATCAAAAATTATAAAATCCGTGGCAGTCTTCAACTATGTTGTCCACAATTTAAATTAACGCAACTTTTTGTTTACACTACTAGACAAATGTTGCTTTCATTTAAAAATCGTTGTACCAGTCAGAACAGTTTATTTGTAACGACATAATCTATTAGTATAATACGTTAGATGTAGCACGTCACGGCATGACGTCAATCTATGACGTTGCACTGTGACGTAACGCTTTACGATGATATTCTTGGGAATGCGCGTTATTTAATAACCTTTACAAGCATCAGTGAATAAATTAACTCACAGAACACTGAACTGAAATAAAAGTATGTATTGCGTTAAAATCGACATATCAATAATTTATTGCTTATGTTTACGTAATATTCTTTGTCCATATATATGTAAGATAAAAGCTTTGTATTTCGAGAATCACTGTTGAGAAAAGTTTGGTTAGAGTCATTGAAATGATTAATTCGTTTGAACGGAAATATTTGCCCTCTGATCTCGAATTGTGCAGCCTACACTACAATTAATAATATAGGTTTATCAGATTTATTTTAATCTTCTTTGCTTTCACTAAGTAATATTACTGAGGCTATTATTTTCGCAATGTGTAACTATGTCAGCTATTCGAACGTTGTAATATCGGTCTGAATTACGTTGACATTTTTTTGTTTTTTACGTTTTTTTTTGTTGAAGGTGTTTGATCAAATTTAGGTTGTTGCGTAATCACTGTGTCTAATCAATGAATTGTCGTTTTGGTCGGAAAACTGTTGCACACGTTCGTTTTGTGATATTATTGGCTATGGTAAAATAAGAACGAGGCCCAAAGAATTGTGCTATTCGTTTGAAATTTACCACATACGTTCCTATGGTCATACCTTTTAAGAAAAAGTGTACATGAAAGCAAAATTTAACTTACGTTAGACGTGAAGCAACGTGAAAATTACGAATTAACACAACATAAAACATCCAGTTCACTTCAAATTGTCACGTAAAAGATAGCATCTGTACAGCAACAACTGTAAAAAGACTGGAAACGTTTCTTGATAGGATATGAATATATTCCTGCATTGTATAATTCACTTCTTACAACAACTAATTTTATACTTATGTCGCGATACATGAAATCACCATCAATGCGCCTGCGATTGAAGCTTTGATTTTGCAGCGGCAGTATTAGCCGCGATTGTGGTTAGGTTGAAATTCACCCTGGACAAAAATAAATAATGAACCTTATCTCAGCAAAAGCATGTTGAATTTAGCTATTATCAGTTATTTAAGTAGGTTTCATAAGCACTATGTCACGTTTTGATGTCATGAATCACGCTGTAAACTACTCCCGTATGTGGTTAGTCTTAAAATGCAACCTGGACCAGGATAGCAGCCGAAACCTTTTGTTACAGCGCCAGGCATTTATTTTGTAACAATTCAATTTATTTCAACAATTGCTAAGAAATGAATAGCTACAACTCTGAAAGAAAAGTATGAATTTTGTTTAAATTGTCATATTGATTATTAGTTGGTCTTTTTTTTGTGTTATCATTACTTGGTTTGAATGATAGAATTTCCAAATTGTTCGCGATTTATGCAACCTAAACCACAATTGAAACTAATATTACGTGACATAACGTGAGTTGTTAAGATTTATTTTTAGCATCCTTCGTTTTCACTGGGGTCATTATTTCAGCCGGATGTAAGCTGTGCCAGGCGTTAAAACATCGATCTTCGTCATAGACAATAAGAAAGTTGTAACAAACTGTGAAGATTTTGGATCAAGTTTGTATCGCATGATACATGATCGGTATCGATGCATGACGACATTGACATGCGATACAGGGAATGTAATAATTCGCGTGTGAATGAAGCTTTGATTTTCTACCAGCTATATTGGCGAAGATTGTAGTTAGGCTGAAACGCAACCTGGACCAAATTAACAACTAAAACTTTTTGCTATATCACAAGGGACGAGAAATTACAGCATATTGAACTTTATTTTATAAAAATTCTATTTAGGTAAGTAACTAAAAAGAAATCAATTTTCAGGACAGTCCGTTAAACCCGTCATTTTTGACGGGCTTTGTGGCTAGTACAACATAAATATTTTACATCTTGTTGCAGCAAAAGGTGCTGAATGTTGTCGCACTGTGGACATTATTTTGAGTTGTATTATAAATTGAGAAGACGGAAGCCACGCTGAGCGGAAGAGCATTTCAAGATCACAGGATCTATAGCGTATAGTGCGTGATGAAATTTGAGCGACGATATAAGGGGGGGGGGGGACCAATTAATCGTGGTATGTTCATTTTGACTTACGGACATACACTGCAACAGATTTATGCGCAAGTGAATGGGTTAGATCAGGAAAAAAACGATGTTGAGTTTTCAATCTGGATAGCATTATGAGTGGGGCACAAATACTAGTAAATTACTGTCTGCTAGAACAAAATTATCCTCTGTATAATTAAAATTCGAGATATTTTCAAAATATTGTTAGATTTTAATTTAAAATTAAACAACGCTCAATTCATTTCGATGACAGAATTTTCAATTCACTCGTCTGCCGCCTTATTATTACGGGGGAGAGAGGGGGGGGGTCGAAGTGTTGCCTGCCATCTTTGTGCGATACATGTAATCTGCATTACATGCCCTTTTATCTTTATCGTCAGAGCGGAACGATTTAGGGATTTTGAAAAAAAAAGAAGTGTTTTGCTAGTTTTTATTAAAAAAACGAAGAACACTTATAATAAGCTAGAATGTATTACATGTTAGGTGAGTTACTTAGCCTTAGTGTCTGACATATAACGTCGCACTAGGCAGTTGTTTTGCAATTATTGGCGCAACAAATCGATTTAAAAATATCGGGACTAGTTTTCAAGTAGGAATGGAGTTCATTGCGTGATTTGTTGATCTCAGTCTTGGTAGGGTCTAATCAAAATGGCTTTCAGTATTGCGACACTTATCCGTATTTTGTCACTTGTCCATAATTTATTTATTAGAGAAAAAACTCTTTCGACAGTAGCGTTACTTCCAGGCATACATAACGTAGTCAATAGTTATATGAAAGTTGAGTGTTAGTTAGATATAAACTTACATTTTTATTAATAATATTTAATTAAATTACAATGGAGCGCAGGCTCCCTAAACACCCATCTACCCCCATTCCTACACTCACCTACATTTGCCCTCTACAAATGTTAACATTAAATTCTTTCCATTTTTTTGGTAAATTATTCATCATTGCTATTGGTAACTTATTCTAATCCCTGGCACCCTTACCTTAAAAAAACTTTGAAAGATCTAGTGCTACAGTATAGCTCAAGAACTGAATAACCATATTGTATAGCTCCAAACCACTTATGTTCCTCGCAGACTTTTCTGATCAGGTTGCATATCAACAGTGGCGTAGCTAGGTCAACAAGGGCCCCGGTGCAAAAAATTTATTTTGGGCCCTCAGGCCAGATTGGCGATTTTTTTTGTTTTGTTTTGTGTTGTTGGTAGGGGCCTCCTGATCTGAGGCTGGGTCTCCTGAGTTGTGCTTGGGGTCCCCCATGAGCAGTGAGGGCCAGTTTGCCTTGAAGGCCCGTGGGCCCTTGGGGTCCCCAGAGGTGCGCTTGGCGGCTCCCCTAAGCTATGCTTGGGGACCCCCTGAGCGTAGGGGCCCCGGTGCACTGTACCGCCTAGCCCCATAGTAGCTACGCCCCTGCATATCAATCTCTCCATTAATTTACCTACCGCCAATGTCAAACTGATTGACCTGTAATTTTCGACCCTATTTTGTCACCCCTCCTTTATTGAGCGGTACAACTACTTTCCCAGTACTCTTGTAAGCAGCGAGTATCCTCACTCAATTTAAATAACGTTCCCAGATAAGGTACAGTGTCACATCCTGCTATCATCTGTAGTAGTCATATCTACACCAGCTCTTTGTGCTTTCTTAGTTCCTTCAAGATGAAGTTCAATTTTTTTAGTATGCTCATTTCTAATTGTGCAGATAAGATTTTTCTCCGATTTATACTCTCCCATTCCTAAATCATAGCCCCTAGTGGTTACACCACACCAGTTACTTGAAATCGATACCTTTTTCAAATCCTCAATAACTTCTCCATATTTATCTATAACTAGCTGATACCCGCGACTTCGTACGCGGCGATTAAGAATCACGTCTGCTTCGTCTATCGGTTGTAATTTTACTTCCCAAATAGCAGAATTCACTTACTTCTCCTATTGCATCCGATCCTAATGGTACTGTGATTGGTACCATTTCTGATACATTTCATCACTTTTGTCTTGCTTTGATTTGTATTCAGTCCAAAATCTTCCTTCATTATTTTGTTCATGCAATTAAGTAACTTCTCAATATCCTAAGGCTGTTCTGCTAACAAGACAATGTCTTAAGCAAATCTTAGCATACTGATTTTTTTTGTCCTTGAACACTTGTGCTACATGATTTTTTTTTTTTTACTTCAGTTATTGCTTCCCGTACTTATTTATTTATTTATCAATCTTGTTTCATAGATCCCTGCTGAGGAACGACCTCTGGGATGTCAAATATTAACGAGGATAGACTACAACCTTGTCTCTCACCATTTCTAACTGATGCATGTCTCTCATGATTCTCTACTTTTATTATAGCCAGAATTGCTTCCCTTGTACCGCGATTTTTACTTAATCCAAACTGATCTTCACCTACTATCTCTTCTACTACCCTTTCCATTCTCCTGTATATTATTCTGGTCAGTAATTTTGAAGCATATGATGTTAGACTAATGGTGCGATAATTCTCACATTTGTCGTCTTGTTCTTTCTTCGGAAGTGTGAATATGATATTTTTTAAAATTAAAATCGGTTGGAATTTCTCCTTTTTCATAACATTTTGATATCAAGTTTGAATAGTCTTTTGATTCCTTCTTCTCCTAGGGATTTAAGATGTTCTGCTGGAATCTCATCAATTCCAACAGCCTTATTTGCTTTCAAGTCATTCAATATTTCTGTAACTCGTTTTTGTGTCACAAGCCATTTAACTCCCTCGATATCAAGCCGATATAGGTAAATGAGGTAAAGATTTAGGTCTCCGCGGTGGTCACATTATAATTTAAGAAAAGAATTTTTAGGAATTGGACTTATAAAGAGCAATTATTTCCATAACACGTGCTTTTTATCTCCCTTGATATCTAACCGAAATAGAGAAATGAGGAGATATTTTAGAGATCAAGGTCTCCGGTTTCATCGAATCATATTTCAAAACAGTAATTTTTCGGAATTCAACACTTAAAGTGTAAATTAATCTTTTTTTTCCGTAACGTATTTTTTTTATCATGAGCCATTTATTTCCCTTGATATCTAACCGATATTGATAAATGAGCTATCATACAGGGCGTTCGCCGGAAAACGCTACCCTCCCAGTCTGTTGCCGTCGGCAACTTGCTCGGTCAGTCGTTCCAGCATCTCCCGCCACACGGCACCGTGAATCACCGCACTGTTTAACACCTCCGCTGCCCCAACAGTGCAGTGACGCAGTGTAATGGGACCCTTACATTGTTAAGAACGGTTTCTTTGCATTGTAGATAGTTTGTGACTTCAGTCTCTTATTAATCAGTGTTGTGAATAAACGTTTCTTTGCGGTTTGGCTGGTTTGGGGCTTCATACTCTTATTAATCTGTACCGTGTTTGAGTGTGAGTAAAATTATTGTACGTCACAGTTTGCAACAAAGAATATTTCTCTACGATACATATGTGAAGAAGAAGTCGTTTAAAAAGTGTCGCAGTAAATTTCGTCGCGAATTTCCTGGCGCTTTACTGCCAGCTAAATCAACAATTCTGCGTCTGGTTAAAAAAGTAAGAGAAACGGGTTCATTTTTTAACAAAAAGAGACTGTCGGTCAACCGTATTCTCACAGAGGAGAAAATTGACGATATCGCTTTTCGACTAGAACAGTCACCCAAAAAATCATTAAGTCAGTTAGGGCAGCGTGTGTCTCGAAATATGTTCAGAAGATGTGAAATGTGCATTACACAAGAGGGTCAACACTTCCAGCATCTTTTATAAGGTAAGCTAATGAATTACGTCACATTTAAATGCTTAGCACACAAGTTTATGAAGCGTAATTATTATGAAATAGTCCGCGGCCGACGGTCGAACAATGCCGGAAACTGACCGCTCGCTCGCCGGGAGCAGTTTCTTTCTTGTAGCGCTAACAGTGGGTTGCGTTTCCCGGCGAACGCCCTGTATTAAAGATTAAGGTCTCTGCTTTGGTCACATCATTTTTGTTTGAAATTTGTTGTCAGTGTCGACCGTATCCTGTGTTTCAAGAACAGATACTAAAAACTCTTACGTCTCACATACTGTATAAGGTTTTTATTTTGCCGTTTCTTTTTTACATATCAGTAAAGTTTTGAGTGGTTTGCATTTTGATGTGTGTGGTAGCTGTATTACGGGATAGTGTGCCAGTGGTTGATGCTCGTGCCGTCCGTCCGTCACTTCCTAATTAAGTGGCGACTCACGCTAATGCGAACAAACTCCTCCTTTCCGGTCCGTCAACGCGCTGGCCACCACACTACTAAACACTCACCCGCATTCACAACATCCGTTTCTTGGCAATCGCTCAACTGATTGACCGCCGTTGTGTAATCCGTTCCGCTTCTCTTCCATCTGCGTTCAAATTTATATTTAACTTCACAATTTTTGTTAAGTGGAAGAAAAACGGGGTTAATAGATTTATTAATTTTTTTGTATACTTTTGTATTGCGGTTTCGTGTCAGTTTAGTACGTATTCATTAGCTTGAATTTGCATTTGCGTATTCTGTTTTCTTTATTATTTATTGCATTTTTACTGTAGTATGTTTCCTGTGAAGTGAGGGTGTTGTGTCTGAAGTTAATTGTGAAGATGTGTATGTCGGTTGGTGAATGATCATTTCCTGTGATATATTCGACAAATGTGGAATGGTTACTATACATGGCTAGTCAAAAAGACTTTACAACTTTGGAATGATGTAGAAATTTATTCAGAACTTGCAGGATCGGTAAATGTGTTATTTTGTAGCAAACAACCACAAGTTTCACATAAAAGTGTGAAGTGTGATTTTGGTTCTATGTGACTACCATTTGTCTTGCGGCCAACATCCCACCGGTAATCAATTTCTTACCACACTCGTTGCAGCAAATCGGGCTTAACTTGTGCAATGGCAGCGTGGATTCGATTTTCAGGTCGGCCAAATTGTTTGGTAGGGGAGGAACATACACACGATCTTTAATGAAACCCCAGAGAAAGAAATCCAGTGGTGTCAAGTCTAGGGGAGCGAGGTGGCCATGTGATTGGTCCTTCACTGCCAATCCACCAACCTGGGAAACGAATATTGACGAAACCTCGAACTTCCGTGAGGAAATGTGGTGGTGCACCGTTTTGCTGGTAGTAAACCATCCCATTTCCGTCATCTTCGTCGATCTGTGGAATTAAAAAGTTTTCAAAAATCTCGAGATACACAATACCAGTGACTTTTCTCCTCGAAGAAGAAAGGGCCGTACACTTTCAATTTGCTAAGGGCACAAAACACATTTAACTTTAGGGCTGTCACGAACGTGTTCCAAGGTTGCATATGAATTTTGGCTGCCCCGTTTCTGCAGTTATGGGTTTTCACCATGCCACTGATATAAAATGTTGACTCATCGCTGTGTTCGGGAATGTCTTGTAGTCTATCCGATGCAACATTTCCGCACAGAATTCCTCAGGAGCAACCTTATCTGCATCACTAATGTGCTGTGTCAAAGTGAATCTGTACGGTTTCAAGCGTAAACATCTACGCAGTAGTGATGTGCGCATGTATATCCGACGTACTAGCATTAAATAAATTGTAGGCCTATGATGAGATGCAAGTCCCTGCTGATAATGGGGAAACTCCCAACGTCGTCAGCACACCCGCCGTTCTTGAGTTTTCGTCTTTTTTGAAGAATGAATTATCGTTTTTTCTGAAAACGACAAAAATATATTGTTCCAAATAGCAACGTTTTTAGTACCACGTTACAAAGGTAAATTCTCCAGTGGCTTTTTTATCAAAGATATAAAACAGAAATTACTTACAGCTTCAGAAACAGAAGTAAAAAATTACTTACAGCTTCAGAAACAGAAGTATATCTCACAACAATACAATTAACACAGAAAAACCAAATGGTGTACGTAAAGCACACTGCAACAATTTAGAAGACTCTATGGCCAAAATGTTAGATAATGACCAAGTGAACAGTTTTTCAGTGCAGCAGGAATTATTTATGATCCTCATCGTAATAGACTTTTTAAGTTTCTGTAAAAGTTATTATTTTATCTGACGTAAACACTTAAGCAGTACCTTAATAATAATTTCAGTTAGCAAATCACAAAGATTAGAGGTCTGATCTCACTATAAAGATAGTTAAAATAATACCTTAAAATTTACTAGGGTGGTAAGTTACGAGTTACCTTTGGTAATCTAGTAAAATAAATCTTTACAAAAGATCCATTAAAAATCCGCAAAAAAATTAACGGATACGGCTACAGATCTTGTTTCCCCTTCGGAGTCTTCTGTAGAATGCCTGACTCGCGAGACGCTCTCCGCGTTGATTTTGTGGACTGCGGGCAAAGTTCTCGCTAACCTGTTAGAGGGCGATCTGGTAATTTAGTATCAAATCGCAGTGAACAGTCCGTCTCAACAAAGTTCTTATGCCGAGGGTAAATTCGGGGCTTAGAGTCATAACAGCAAATCTACAAAATTGGCCGTTTTGACATATTTACACCACTATTATCGTGAAGAACCAATCTATTCAATGGAAAAACACTGGGACTCCTATCTTTAACCATTCCAGAGATAATGTGTAGCGTACCTACAATTTCACTTTACTGTTTATTGTGAAAATGACGTATTGCCTTTTGCGTCATTTCGGCTCCCTTTTGCTAAGTCCCACTGCTAATTTTTATATTAACCAGCAGTAAGTAGATATCCCGCTCCTTACAACATATGGCCCTACTGTTGGTTTTGGCGGTAGCGATATCACTTAGCGTGTTATTACTACTAATCAACAAACCACTTTACAAGTTATACATTTTAGCGCAACGGGTATTATCGTCAAATAATTCAATCATTACACTCATTCATTTGTCAAACTTTATTTTATACTTCAAACACTCGCTGCTACAATACACTGCCAACACACTCCTATCCATACATTCTTTCTTAGCACTCTCTCGCCATCTTGACAACTTCACTCCCACTCCACTAACAACAACAGTAGTACCAACTACAACAAACTAAATTATTAAACAAACTTAAAATTACCCACATGTCTAAACAAACTACTTATGCTGTGAAGTCTGTTTAACCTATTTTATTTACAATCATTTTTATAACAATGATTTTGTGAGTGGGATCTCACACTTGCAGTACTGTATTGTTCAGTGACAAAAGAGCGTATCTCCAGATACGCCCTAAATATCAGCCATCTGAAAATGATAGTGATGACAGTGATGGTATGTACAATTTATGCTTCAGAAATTTAATTTGACATAAAGGAAATAACATAGATGAGTGTTTTTACCATAATTTAATGCACACGTCATAAAGTATAACAGTATTTATTCATTAAATACAATTTTCGACTCTTCATGACATTCCATCGGTAAATTATTGTTTATATTTTTTCAGATCGCCCTCTATCAATTTTTTTAGAAATCTTTAAATATTCCACCTGAGCCAAATATTGAATCACAATCAATCGATATTGACAATCAAAATTTTTCTTACAAGAAAGAACCAATCAGTTCGGATTTTTAGGTGGTGGTGGATCTAAAACTGGTAATAATAGCACAGACCTGGTCATAAGTGAAAACGTAGAGAATGAAATAAAAGTAAAACGCAGACGAGTAGCTCAACCTGAGAAATGAAAGAAAATTGATAGGAACGGCAGTCTGGCGAACCGTATTATTCTTGCAAAGGCAAATATGTCCCTGGGCGGTCATTTAAACCAAAAGATTGTTCAAAGTGCTCGTGAAAGTGCAGTTTAATTTTACCGATGCTGACAGATTAAAAATACACCAACAATATTGGAATCTAGGTGATATAAACAGGCAGTTTTTTTAGAAAAAGATGGATAAACAAAGTACTAGGACTTCTGAAGGCTCTTCCAGGAGAAAATTTACAAATAAATGCTTTCTAACCAAAGTTTCTGGTTCGCCAATCATTCTTTCCTACTACATTTGATTTGACTGAATCGTTCATAGGCTAGATTCTGTTAAGGAATGAGCACATCATCATTTCCAAAGACGAAAGAAGACGTCACAAACCAGCGGTAGAAAAATCAGATGCTGTCAAAGAAAGAATTAGATCTCACATTAAAAAGCTTTCTAAAACTCCCTTCACATTATGCTAGGAAGAATTGGGAAAAAGAGTGCTTGTCACATGACTAAATCTTCGAAAAATGTACGAAATGTATGTGGAATCTTGCAAACACGATAACGTAAACGCTGAACAGGAATCTTATTATCGACTAATATTTAAGACAGAATTTAATCTATCTTTCCAGATACCTAAAAATTATTTGTGTGCTACGTGCTACTGATTCTTCTCTCACATGAATGTCAGAGAGAAAGAAATTCACAGTTCAGAACAGGATGCTTACATATCTCATAAGTGTTTAGCAAGGGCTCTGAAAGATCACATCAAGATGGAAGCTGCAACAGGGAAAACTCATTTAGCTGAATTTGATCTAGAAGCTGTCTGCTACTGTCCAAAGACAAATGCTAAAGCCAGGGCCGCATTTAGGCTCTGTGGGCCCCCTGTCGGCAGTGGCTGGATTCTTAAATTTCGAAAATATTCGACCTAAAAAATTTATGGGCGACTTTTTTTTTTTTTTTTTTTTTTTTTTTTTTTTTTTAGCTCTACTACCTGCCCAGGCGAGGGTTGTGGTTGGTGAGGGGCTCCTAGGCTACAGCCTATGTAGCCTATGCATAAAGCTTAAATGCGGCCCTGGCTAAAGCGTTGTTTTATCGTTGAAGACATGATTTCTACAACCTAACCATATACAATGCAACTTCAAGAGAAGCTTCATGTTACATGTGGAGTGAAAGGACCGCCAAACGTGGATCTGCAGAAATTTCTTCATGCTTATTCAATTATTTAGAACAAAATGCAGATGGGAAAGATTGGAAAAGATTGGAATTCTGATACCTGTGGAGGGCAGAATAGAAATGCAAACGTGCCTGCTCTGTTCCTGTATGCTGTTAAACACCTTGATATCCCTGTTATAAGTCACTTGATTTTCGAGCCAGGGCACTCGCAAATGGAGTGCGACTCTGTTCATGCCTCAATAGAGAAAAAACAAAACTGTTGGATATATTTGATCCATCAGGATAGTTCACTGCCGTGAAAATGACGAATGAAAAATATCATGTCATTGAAGTTCAGCAGAATGATGTATTAAATTTCCCAGAACTGAGAAGCTTCATGATAAAAAAACAGAAACGTTGATAGTGACGGAAATAATGTCAATTGGCTCAAGATAGCCTGCTTTCAATACCGTAAAGAAAACACTGAGTGTATTTACTTTAAATACAACCATAATTTCTGAATTTCAGAACTAAAACAAGGCTGCAAGAATCTTTCACCTTAAGCCAGCGTATTCCTCTCCAATTCCAATACAGAAATATAAGCTCAAGGACCTCCTAGATCTGTGCAATATGGGACTCGTACCCGAACAGTATCACCTCTCCTACAAGTCATTAATAGTAGGTAAGCCTACTGCAGCTGACGAAGGAACAGAAACGAGTACTGATGACGATAGTGACTAAAGTGTAATAATATATATAATTAGGTTTTTACAACTCTCATTAAAATTTTTATAAATAAGTGTGCTGGGATTCTCATTTTTTTTTTTTAATTTTTTTTTTTGCCATTTTACTATTGCAATTATCCTTTTGCAGTGTTTAAAGTCGAAAGACAGCCCAATTATGTCCCATGTAACTTGTGAAGCACTGTAAAATACTTTAAAATGTCTAAAATAAATTGTTTGGCAGTATTAATCGAAATTAAAACAAAATAAATTCTTTTAAAGAGTTCATTTGTTTGGTTTTGTAATTACAACTGTATAGAACGTAACTACCCAGACCACCAAGATGTTTAAAGTCAAAACAACGTATCTGCGGCACTGTTCCCTTTTTTTTGTTCTGCAGTACATATTGTTACAGATTACAAATTGTTGGATTTATGTGAATACATTCTAAGGACAATGAGGTATCACAGCTACAAGCGGCTTAAGCTTAGATGGTAACAATGGTAGTGTTTCAACAGATGCAAATCTTCTTTTGCCTTTTTCTCAAAACACACATTTTGTAGATAGGTCGTTATGACTCTAAGCCCCCGAATTGTAGGGGAATTTAGCGTATTCGGTGCGAAATTTACGCCGAACAGTTGTTGCAGAGTTCGTTAATGAAACGAAAACACACAGCGAGCACGCCCCGCCCCAGTGAAAGTAGCCGTTTCCACTGTGCGCTACGCTAGCGCTCCTGTTGGTAGAATGGTGTAATGATGCGTGGCGTGCATGAAACTTTTTTTAATTTAATTTAATTGCAATGGAGCACACGCTCCGGTGGCAATTTCCCTACGCACCCAACTTCTCCCTATCCTGCACCCACTTACATTTGCCCTCTACAAATTTTAACTTTAAATTCTTTTAACGTTTTCGGTAAGTTATTCATCATTTCCCTTAGTAACTCATTCCAATCCCTGACTTCCTTACCTAAAAAAGAAACATCAGGTTGTTTGCTACAAAATGACATATATACCGATTTTGTATTTTACTCATCCTGTATTTTAATACTCTTATGTGGTGTTTATATCTGGTTTTGTCGTATGTATATCGCATCACATTTTTGGTTGGCTAAATGCCTTAGTTGTAGTAGTTATTTGTGTTTTCAATCGTTTCCGTACTAAGTTGTCTGTTCGAAATTAAATGTTGATATCTTCTTTCACAAATAAATATAATTTAACCAAAGATTTTAAACTATGTTCCTCGAATAACACTTATACTTGCTCTAATTTAGTAACAAGTCAACAAATTCGTCGGTTTACTGAAATAAAAAGAAGAAATTTTGAACAGGATTGTACGTGCAAAGTAGCCAGGGTAAAAAGAAGAAAATATCCAGTAAAACAATAAAGAAATAATATTATATAAGCAAATTGAATAAAAAATAAAGCATGAAATTATTTGCTTTGGGAAAAGAAGAAAATTGTAGATTTGGGCATTATGGTGGGTACTACGTTACGGACTCGTTTTGCTGTTTACTCGCACTGCCTGAATTCGTCCACGTAGACCGGAGGTGAGTCTACATCAGGGATAGGATTTGAGAACAGAACAAAAGTAAATTACATGCTTGTTAATTTTTAATAATTAATTCGATAATAATGGAGAGAAATGATGTAAAGATTTGGTATTAATAATAAAAATCATGAATAAAAATAAATACAGTAGAATTAATTTACAAAGAAACGTAGACTGCAAATTCTAATGTGTAGTTGTGTCCGTGCATATGCATGATTCGCTGGACTTGCTTACATTCATTCAGTCGTGGCAGACATTTGGACTGCGAGAAGCTTTGTTCTAGACAGTTTAACGTGGGATTCGAACTACGGAGCGTCCAAGCATCTACACATAAGGAGAGCAAAGATTTGCCAGAGGTCAAGACCAGTTTCAATGACCGTAAAAATTCCAGCCGAGACAGAAATTCGACCCACGAATGCCAGTCACTTGCCTTAACCGACTCTGCTTAAAGTATTAAATGGATTTACAATTATATGTATATACAAAATCATTGACGACATAATGGTGCTAATTAAGATAAAAAGTGTCCTAACCTCGGATAGCTATTGGCTGGGGATAACGATACCAGCCGTCACTCGCAAATTAACAGGGAGCATAGTTATTAGTAAAAAGATGTTAGGTGCACTGTTTGATAACTAAATAACTGCTATTAAATTAATTGCCAGAGTAAGTTTGTTTTCGTAGCATTTCATTCATAAAAAATATGGAAATACTTCAAGCTGAAAAAAAGGTGAAACTACTTTTCAATAACGTGTTGACTTTAATAAACTTAAACAGCGAATGCCAATTGTCATTCTGGCCTAGGCTAAACTTGAATTTAGTTAAATTTGATGCTTGATCAAAGTTTATACATCGCGGTTTATTTGCTTTTTACATATTTTATTGAGCACTTTCGTTATTGGTCTTTGTTCACGTTCGCTGTACGTGAGTTAATACATTATTTAAAGTGGATATCAGGCCAAAAATTTTACCGAATCGAGTATTCTAACAATTCATTTCTTCGAAGTTGTTCAGCTATTAAATAATCGGGAATCTGTAAAATTTCCCCGGCCGTTACAGAAACTATGACCAATGATTACATTATGAATGTTTTCCCATCCTCAATAAGAAACGTGATGCTTTTGATGCAAACAGGAATTCTTCAAATTTTGCGGGATGAAATTTTAGGGTAAAATACAAGTTTGAATTTCAGCACGTTCGAGTCTACGGTTTTTGAAACAGTTAAATGATAGCGCCATCGTCCCTGTCCGTATTTAATACGTCTATTAATATCTATGAGTTCTTCTAGCTAAGAGATTTTATTCACCCTAAGGCTGAAACAAGCTCTAGTTCGTGTTTGGTCAGATCAGGTCAGTCTGCTATAATCTTTGACCCTACAAACTGGAACTAATCTAGACCCGTGACAATACGCAAAAAACTGTCACGGACTTACTCTAGTATGTCGTGTAATTACTTAAACTATCACAATGCTAAATTTTGTTGAGATTCGTGCAGTAGTATTTGCGAAAAGCGCGCATTGATATACAAAACTTGAAAATTTACGGTTTATAACTTCGTTTCATAGGAAATTTGTAACATATCGAGATGAAAATTATTCTATATTGTTACTGACGACATTCACTACCGCTAGATGCAGCTTACTTTCCGCTACTTTCTCTGATGCGCGAACGTACAGACGAAAATTCTACATTTTACGGTTTTGACATCTCTGTCATCAGTAGTGCCCATTGCAATTATTCTTTTCTAAATAAATTTAATGTACATAGTCACTTTTCAACAATTTTACTATAGATTTGATAGCGCCTATTGCGGAGTGACTGGCAACCCTGGAAGGAATGTGTTAATGTGCATGTGCGGTCGTGTGGGTACATAGTCAGCAAGTTAAGGTGGGAGACGATTGAACTTCATAGGCTTTTCCTCAATGGGGCCCTGTCCGACAATCGAGGTCCGCTGTTATCTCCTTTATATATTAACATGATATTAGTATCTTCCCAAACTTTAAAAACTTTTGAAAGATAATTATTTTATTTTACAAATTTGTTGCAGGAATAAAAATTAATATGTAGATAGAAACAGTAAGAAGAGAAGAAGAAAAAAGACGGTGTAGGCTTCAGATCGGAAGAGAAAAAAATTGATAAAAATGAAAGGAGAATGACATAAAGTACTGGAAGAGAAATATGCTTTGAACATAAAATAAAGGCAGGCCATTACAAGTGCAGCAGAAATGGTTACAATTACGTACATATGTAATGAGAATAGGGAGCTGAAATTACAGCCAAAGTTTGTTTAGCAATAGCCACTAAGTTAATTTGTAAAACTTGGAATGGACTTTCGACAAAGGTGAGGTCAAAGAGGTGGTGACATCAAAAAACGTAAAATAAAAGTGTTTCGAAAATGAGAATACAGCCCTTTTTTAAGGACCTTGGAGGGTGAGATATAATTATTACTTAATGCACTTAGTAACGAGGAAATGAGTCTAGTCAAAGGGAAAGATAACATGTAAAACAGATTAATAATATAAAGCTAAGCAGATTGGCATAGCTTTATTTGTAGTCCATTTTGTTGAAGGATAAATTACCTGCTTCGTGTTAACGAGAAGAATAATTTGACGCTAGTACAAGCAGATTTCACGGATACTAACTATTTGGTGCTATGTTTATTCAATATGTGGTTAAAATGGTTGAACAATTCCTCCTTTTGCATTTTAACTTCATGGGGAGGAGATGAAAGGGGACAACCATTTAAAAATACAGATAATTTCAATTTATAAATTCTGATTATAAATATGTAAGTGAAGAAATACTGAAGAACCTAAACTTAATGACAACCAAATTATTGTTATCTAAGGTTACGTGACTGATTTATACCGCAAATCATGGAAATAGTTTGATGGACTCGTTTATTAAATACAGAAATTTGTAACTAAATATTTGGAATTTGGTGATTTTCAAGGATAAATGGTATTTTCAACATGGGGCTGTTGAAATTACTTTTCGGAACATTTATGGTTTCCAGCAAGGCAACTGTGTGTAACGCTCGAAATTACAACACGGCTCATAACATGATCCAGCGAGGCCGTTAGCCGGCACATGGGTTCAGACTATACGCATACTATACAGTGTTCACAGAGCTGCATCAAAACTAGAGGTTTCCACTCTCTATCAGATGCAATTGAAGCAAACGGAATTTTATGTTCTGTTAGCAGCAGTTTTGAACAATATGGAACTGCAGAAGCCTCAAGTTTCCCTAACAAACTGGCCGCAGTCTGTCTTTAACAAGATTTGCCGTAAACCATATAGTGTCTATCTCGACTGAAAATTATCTAATTGGATAACTCACTCAAATACGCAAATAAAACAGAGAAAATGGAAGTCTGTTTTATTAGTTACTTCCTTTTGAAAAACCTTCCACTTAAAATACATGACCAGTTTTCAAACGTGAAAAATTCATTTTCATTTTGATATCTAATTCCTTACCCCATCTTAGTAACTTTTTACAAAGAATTGAAAAACAAGTTTTGCAAGTATATAATTCTGCCTCAGCTCAGTGAAAGCTTTATTCCTCTTTCACTAAGAGGGCTTTATAGGATAATCCACGAGCTAGGCGTCATAAATTCACGGCCTGGAAACTGAATTACGCATATTTTTTTTTAATGGCTTTATGTCCCAACGACGGCGGGATCATTAGAGGCGGTAAGGGGCTGGGGACAAAGAACGGAAAGGAAATCGCCAATAGACTTTTTGAAGAAACGATCCCAGAATACGCCTCGAGTAATTTTAGGAAGCCATGGAAAACCTGGCATCGAACCCACATTCTCTTCAACGGTAATTAATGAACAATGATTCTAGGTAATCGCTTGTCGTGCAATATTAAGTTGGAACGGTAAAAAGCTTTGAAACTAACATCACTTGCCAGATGTACTAATCACGTTGAACATCCTTGCTTAATTTGTGTAGGAATTAGAAAGAACTTTTTAAAACTCAATGTATGGACCACAGCACTTTATGATAGTGAAACATGGACTTTAAGAATACCTGGATGAAAGAAAATTGAGGCATTTGAAATGTGGTGCTACAGAAGAATGCTGGAATTTAAGTGGTCAGACAAAGAAAGAAATGAACGAGTTTTTGAAATGATGGGTGAGGAAAGACGTTTGTGGAAGAAGCTTACAGAAAGACGAGACAGGCTGGTAGGTCACATTTTGAGACATGCTGGACTGGTTAATTTGATGGTGGATGGAACAGTCGAAGGTAAGAAC
This sequence comes from Vandiemenella viatica, assembly GCA_031002005.1. Classification (NCBI taxonomy): domain Eukaryota; kingdom Metazoa; phylum Arthropoda; class Insecta; order Orthoptera; family Morabidae; genus Vandiemenella; species Vandiemenella viatica. The sequence continues at coordinate 38,275,282 of CM061919.1, forward strand.
TGTAGAGGAAGACAGAGATTAGAATATATGAAGCAGATAATTGAGGTCGTGGGTTGTAATGGGTATATAGAGATCAAGAGGTTAGCACAAGATAGGAAGGGAAGGAGGATTGTACACTTCAGTCGTCCATAGGAAACACCATCGCTTTTCGAGAGGCTTGTGGTTTGCAGCGTTTTGTGTTTGGAGACCTTGGGGTGGACACACCTGCGATAGCAGAGGTCAACAACACCTACACGCTGCGATAAGAAGGCTCTGCAGGCAGGTGACGCCGTCAAAGATTTCGACGTTGATTGCTAAGAAATTGAGAAAATTGTGTCAGTTTCGGAACCATCAGAGCTGTCGTATTTTGTGCAAATCAGTAGCCCCAGTATTGTTTGCTCATATAGTCGCTATATGTGTTGGGAATTAAGTGCTCCGTGATCGAATTCCTGTCGTGTGAAGACTTTGTTCACGATATTTGCGTTGATGAGGTGCTTAGGCAGAACACGCCTCATTTAACTGCGGGTCCAGCCGCGACAGAGGCGAAAGAAAAGCAGATCTTATCTCTCCAGCAGGCAGGACCAAATGTACTATTCTCTGTGTGTTTTATTGATTTCAGACTCTGTTATGATTAACAACACCTGATCCTAATACGCCACTGTGATCGGTGTGTCTCACTAGACGGCGAATAGATCTAGGCAGGTACTCATCATAAGACTGAACAACAGTAAGATCTATGCAAACTTATAAAGACTCGCCTGTGTGGTAGCACGTGACCGCGCACGAGCCTGCCCTGTATGCGGGCGGCATCCCGCAATGATCTAGGTCAGTTGTCGGCAATCTTTAGAAGCTAAAGAACCAATTTCGTCTTTAAAATTGTCGGGAAAAGTTTATAAGAGATAGCTAGTTATACAATAATAAATATTCTTAAAATAATACATTTGATAACCAATACACAATGATACATTCATTTATGTAAATAATACATTCATAAATAATTTACATGTAAGTGGAAAGCATTTTACGTAATGGGAACTATGAACAGTAAAGAATGAATTCACTCACTTTTGAATTAGCGACGCGATCTTTTTTTCCCCTACAGGTACAAAGTCTATAAAGAAATGCTAAAAATATATTTTTAATAATTAAATAGGACACCAATTGAATATAAAGGTGATATAAAACCAGGGTACAAATATTTTAAAATCACAAACAGATACACCACGACAATAGTCAAGACAAAGAAAATAACCGATGTGATCAAGCGTCAACAGTTGGCTTAAAGAACTTGCTTCTAATGTCGTCTGGTAGCCTGCGTAGCTTTTAGATCTCTCCAATGATACTACTACTTCTATTGTTGATTTGTAGGTAAACACATATGAAAAAAAATATTATCAAACAGCCGCACTAATATCCTGAAAGAGCCGCATGTGGCTCGGGAGCCGCGGTTTGTCGACCCCTGATCTAGGTGGTAAACCACACATTTCACAAACAAACAGTACACTCATCATAACACGTGTTTCGCTGAAAGATGGCAACACAAGATACATTACACCTTGTTGGCTAAAGACGAGCCAATTTCGGTCCCAATCTGCATTTGGGGCTTCCTTCCACACATCACAATTTAGCTTCCAATTTCAGTTTACATTGTGATCGCGTGACTGCTAGTTGCAAACGCTAGGCCGCGTTTACACGATGCGAGTTGACTGGAACGTATCTCAGTTTGAAGAGTTATTGTGAAATATTTTCTCCGATACATAAAAAGTGTCACCGCTATTAAGCAATTTTTTGATAGCAGAGTCTCTTAAATCACTGTTATTATTTTTTTCTTAAAATACCACGGATTTTCCTCACTTCCATGCAGTTCTAAAGATTTCAATGCCTCTGCTTCGCTCCGCTTAAGCGACTTGTTAGTTGTCGCCATCTTGATTGTTGAACTCGCACACCTAAAGTTGGTCGTGAACCGAGTCCACTATCCTCAGTCAACTGTCTGTCTTTTACCTGAAATATTCCAGTTACTTTTTCGTGGTTCGCGCTGCTTTTTTCGTTGTATTACTACCGACGTTTCGGCGCCCAACCTGGGACCTTCATCAGAGCTGTGTACAAGTGAAGTATCACTTGTGACGGTTTTCACACCACTCCGTCCTTGATCTCGCTAATTGTGTTGGTTACCGGCAGCGGGTGTCAGCTGTTCCAGAGATGTTGTTGTCGTTGGAGATTTTGTGTTGCGATTGTCCACGAGTGAACATTTCCACATTTCGTTTAAGCCATAGCCGCCGTCTTTATTGAAATTTTTTGTTTGTATGAAAATTTCAATCGATTCCCTTATTTTCCGTTCAAGGAAAGCTTTCGGTTGTGCTATTACTTCGGTTTTCTCCCATTGAATTTTATGATATTCTTCTGATATTCTGCTACAGCTGATTTTGTTGTTTGACAGAGAGTTGCGTGACGACAATGATCTTTTAGTCTTACAGTAACCGCTCGGGAAGTCTCGCCAGTATACATCTTTCCACACTTGCTTGTAATGGTGGTCTGCGATCCTTTGCTGATCTTAAATTACTTCTTATTTTGTTGTTAGTATTAAAGACTGGTTGAATATTGACTTTCATCAGCACTTTTCCTATTCTGTCAGTGACTCCTTTTATGTAAGGTAAAAAAGCCTTCTTCTTTTGTTCTGTTATCTCTCCATGTACCTCTTTATTATTCCTCTTCTTGCTGCTTAATGCGCTGGCTATCATCTGACTACTATACCCATTCTTCCGTAGGACCCCGTATAGGTGTTTCCTTTCTTCTTGTATGTGCTGTTTATCTGCTACTCTTTCCGCTCTACAAAATAAGGTTATGATCAGCGCGCTTTTTTGAGCTGGGTGATAATGTTATGTAGCATTTAAGTAGAGGTCTGCGTGTGTAGATTTTCTATAGACAGTGTGTGTGTGTTAATTATCCCTCTTTTCTTTTCACGAGAACATCCAAGAAAGCGAGTTGCCCATTAGTTTCTAATTCCATGGTGAACCTTATTTTCGTTCCAGTCAACTCGCATCGTGTAAACGGGGCATTAACAAAGGCTCATTTTATGTCAAATCAACAAAAAAGTTGACCGTTTTAATAATAACCTGTATTACAGTTTGTACCAAGAGAAAAATAAGACATTGGATGTAGAAATTGATTTTATTAAGAAAAAAGTTATCTTATATGAACATTTTTGAGACGAGTAGAGCCAGAAAATATTAGAAATATTCTCACAGTAGATTCTGAAAGTTTTGCAGTGATCCCTTATACTTTAATGGGTGAAAAGTATAAGCGCCAGAGAACTATTAGTCGTTACTTTGTAATTTTTGGCAAGTAAAAGATTTCACTACAGATGCTTTCAGACATCATTTCTGAAACATGTTGGGCTATCTACAAATGTCTAAAGCACTACATTAAGGAAGAAAAAAGACTGCCTCTGTTAATTATTGGTTCATTTGCTTGTAAATTTCGAGCAAAACTTGAAATCCTTCTTTCGCATTTTGCGGTTTGTTTGGTTTTTGTTGTGTTTGTTTCGCAATTAGGGCATATTCTTATAAATATTCGTCCACACATCTTTCTCTTTAGACATTTTTATCGAAACACACGACTAATGGCACGAAACGCACTCTCTCCCTACTCCAAGCCGACTGAGCCGACATTGTCTCGATCGTTGCAGTCGCGCTACACACCTCTCAATTTGCTCCCTTTCTGCAGGGACAATCTGTAAATTGTTTATCGGGCTCTGCCAGTCTCCCGATACCGGGCCAAACAGATCCAATTTGCCTACTAACGTGGCAATCCGCTGGGCCCCTGCCGGATTGTCCCTGCAGATTGGGACCGAAATTGGTTCGTTTGTAGCCGCTTAAAGCTGGCGACTCAAGGTCCTGTTTTCCTCGACACATCAAATGCCATCATTTAATTGTTATGAAAGGCGACATGGAGTTCCTTGGATTTTGGTGAGGCTGCTGCAGGCGGGAGCCAGCCGATTTAACACTCCTCATAACCACTCCCAGGACCCACTACCCAGCCACGTGGAGGCCGCGGCCGAGGCAGAAGACGACCCCGGCCGCTTCATGGCACCCGGCTGGTCGGGTCGTACACTACTTCCGCTCCGCCAGAGGCCGTGCGTGTTGAGGCGGCACTCGCGTAGTATGTGGTTGGCGTCTTCCACGTGCTCGCACTGGCAGCACGGACTGGCCCCCATTAGTGATGTTCCGATACCATCAAAATATCGATACCTACTCATATGAGTAGTACTCAAATTTTCTTGCGATACTTACTCAGGATCGATCGGCCTGGAAAGAACTACAGCAACACTATGTAGAATTAAATTCTAATATATAGCTCATTAGGCTTAAAGAGGCTACATCCTGAAAAAAGGATTGATATAGCTGCAATAATAATAAAATAATAATAACTTACTCATATGAGTACTGCAAAAGTATCGATACTTACTCATATCGATACTTTAATAAAAAATTAATGTCGAAATATAAAAATATACGTTACATTTTGCTAAATTATTTATTTTATTAGCCTAGTGTTAGAAAATCAAATAAGACTCAGTAAACATTTTATTTATTTTGATTAAAATTATAATAACGCTCACAATGTAAGCAAACTTTGAAGGTTTTGTCTTATCTTTAAATATTTATTTATTATAGTTTTAACACTTTTAAACAATAAAAGTCCGCCTTTGAAAAGTTTCCCAAAAAAGCAATTGTTCCAAATATTTTGGGGACAACTTATTTGTTTTGTTTGTCATTGTTTCACCTGCATTAGAAAACAAACTTTCACTCAGTACTGACGTTGCTACAACAGTAAGATACTGTTGTGCGTATTTATAGAGACAAAGGAAATATAAGTTTCATTTCTTCCCATTCTGTAAATGGATTGCTTTTTAGAGACGTTACAGTGTTTGACAAGTAGAGAGAGAGACTTTGTCACTGCGGTGCGATTTCTTTTTCTTTATGATGTTCTCAGAAGTGATATTCCTGTGAAACGCTAGCTGAAGCAGCTTCTTCTTCCGATTCACATGGGCTGCTTATGAACCACATCTTTTAGTTTTTGTGTGCGGCTGCGCGGGAGCGACCATTGGCCAGGTATAGCGAAATGCGCGCCAAGTACAACTTTATTACAATGAAATAGGGACCTAAAACAAACTCTTTGAGATTAGATTGCCTATTCTAAGATTGATTTTGTTTGATTTTCGATTATATCAACTTGACATCAGTGGGAAATTAATTTCGCAGGCGCGACTGAGTGGCGCAGCAGGGATGATGCGTATAGAATTCAACACCGGGTGCGTTTCGATACTTTCGATTCGATACAAGTACTTTTCTTCCGATACCGAGTAAGTATCGAATGAATTAATTCGAATACGAAAAGTACTCGGTATCGAAACAAAGTATCGAATACTTACTTGTATTGGATCATCACTAGCCCCCATCCCGCGTTGCTGGAGCTTGCCCATGGCCCGTCATAAGGCTCGTGACCGAATATGTGAGCTCCGTGTGCTTCCTCCATCCTTCAAAGAAATTATTTTTGAGTGTATGGTTTCTATAAGACACTAGAAAACTCTAAAGAGAAAGTTGATATACTTTTGTCTATCGCAAAAAACATGATAGCGGAGGCATTTGGCGTATCGTTATGAACGTTATGCAACATATATGCAGCAAAGCCAAACTGAGTGTTCCAGGGTCATCCTTTTCTTCTCCAAAGAAAAACATTGCATTTAATTCTTGAAATGTCTAAAGATGAAAACTAAAGATGATGATTGTAAGCTGTAAATTTTATTCATTGATATCAGGTAAATAATCCTTATCTTAATATAGATATGAAATTGTAGTTGGTAAACACGTATTTTCTGCGATATATTATTTAATTATTTCGCTCATGACAAGTAATTAAAATACTCGATCTTAGTAAACAAAACAAAATAAGTTGCGAGGGCGATTGCATGTAGGGGTAAGGGCAACTGAACACGCTGTAGGTACGCCGGGCCTAACAGAGGTGGCTGAATCGGAGAAAAAGTTCTCAAAACAGAGAATTCGTTACATTAAGGTGCGTGTCCACTTGAGAGTAAATACTGGCGAGCAGCTCTCGATAGCGTAACTCGCAAGTGGACACGCCTCTGAGAGTAGCTCGCGGCGAGTGGCGAGCTACTGCCTGAGAGCTGACAATAATCAACTTTCTCGCAAGTCGACACGTCATTCTTGTGCTGTCTGAGAGTAGCTCGCAGAATACGAACACTGTTCGTATAGTCTGAGAGCAGAAGCTGAGAGCTCGGCGAGAGGTAGCAATCAAGATGAGTAAAAATTGGTCATCTGAAGAAACAAAGGAATTAATTAAAATGTATGTGGGTAGAGAATTGTTGTGGAATGTTAAATGTGCCGATTAGTGTGACAGAATTTAAAAAAAAAAAAAAAACAAATGTTTGGTCAGACCATTGCTCGAATATAGTAGTGTAGTATGGGACCCTCATTTTACGTATCAAATACAGGAGTTGGAAAGGGTGCAAAAAAGGGCTGCTAGATTTGTTTCTGGAAATTATCAGCAGAATGAAATCAGTGACGGATATGATAAAGGAGCTGGAATGGGATTCATTGCAAGACAGGAGGAGGACGAGGGTCATGGGAGTGTACAGGGCGTATACTGGCGATGAGGCATTGGAAGATATTGCAGTAGGTATGAAAAGTATTGCATGGAAGAGAAAAGATGACCATGACCACAAGCTGGCACTCGATTTTAGAAACAAGGGTGTGGGAAGATTCTCTTTTTTAGGTAAGGGTGTCAGGGATTGGAATGAGTTACCAAGAGAAATGATGAATAATTTACCGAAAACGTTGAAAGAATTTAAAGATAAAATTTTTGGAGAGCAAATTTAGGTGGATGCGGGATAGGGGGAAGATGGGGGTGTAGGGAAATTGCCACCGGAACCTGTGCTCCATTGCAATTAAATTAAAAAAAATAATAGAGAAATTTTGTTATTCAGGGTATGAAGTTCAAAAGAATCTCCACAATTTAAGGAATAGTAACGATGCATTTATAAAATTTTATAACATTTATTTTAATGACAATGTGTCTATAATTATTGTAGACACATTCTTATTATAGTAAGAAGTTCAAAATTGATGTAAGATTTCATTCATTTTTCAAGAACTGTCAAGTATTGTAAAAAAAAAATAAAAAAGTAGCTATACATCACTGCACAAAAATTTGTAATTCCTGAATTCACTGTCTTTCCAAAACAACAAATTCCGGTAAATTTATTGTAATGGAGGCTTGAATACAAATCCCCCAAAAAATACGTCAAGACGATGTAACACACAAAAAAAAGGAAAACAACGCATTACGCAACAAGTAAATTTACCTGACACAAAAAATCGAAGAGTAGCCATAACTAGTGTATGTACTGATATAGGTTTTCTCATTTTAGTGTCCTGTTTTAAAATTGTTGATCCCACAGATTCTGTAATGAACTCAACTTCACAGCTCATTAACCTACAAAAGTTCCCAAATTGTGGGCGACTTCGATCTGTAATTCCGGTGTCATTGTATGACTGGCTCCGAAAACATTTCTTTATCCAAGGCTTAACCCAGCAGCTTTTCCTACTCAGTTTCTACCTCTTTTTAGTAACAGCAGACAGTATGGTCACAGCTGACGCGACTTTTCTATTGTGCCGCCATCTTGACTGCTCTGCGCTGCTCTCATGTGGACAGGGATCTGAGAGTTGTCGCGAGAACTGTCCCGGCGAGCAGCTCGCCGAGAGTAGAGCTCGCCAAAATCCACTCTCAAGTGGACACCCTCCCGAGAGTAACTCTCGAGAGTTTCTCGCGAGAGTTACTCTCAAGTGGAAACGCACCTTTACGCCCTAAGTTGCGGAAAGTTAAAAATACGTTGCGTCTAACAAATCGTATCGGCTTATTTATTCCTGCACTGCTCAATCGTATTGATGTATCTATTTGATGTATATTTTTTTCTTTTGTTGCTATATTACTTCTCTAATTAAAACGAGCAAATGGGTTATCATGTATGCTTCCACTATCCCACACTTGTCGTTAAAGAACGTTTTTAACAAATTTTGGTAGAATGTGTATTTTTCGGTGGCAATTTCAGAGTTTAATGGTACAAAAATATCATCTTAGTTGTATTACTCATTAAAAGTTTCCGCGGTTAACTACCACGTGGTTTACTGTCTATTGTGTTAACAGTTTGCAGTTGGTCAGTAAGCGTTATTTGTCCAGCAATGTACCTGCTCCGGGATTGTCCAGAGCAGGGCGTGGCGCGGCGCCTGAACCGGTTTCTGGACGCAGTTGCACAGCTTGTCGAGACTCTCTAACGATATCAGGATCAACACGTAGGGTGTAAATATCTCGGCATAAGAGTTATCAAATAACAGAATTAGGCGGGAGCCACTGGGAAAGGTTGTAAACTTTTGCATTTACTGGAGCAGGTGATACCAACGAAGGGGGGAAATTGTCTTAGAAAAGCTTGCTCACAACCAGCACTGGCGGAAAATATTGGTAAGGGGACATCCATAAATTACGTGAGGTGTTTTTCCAGATTTCCGGACCCTCCCCCCCCCCCCTGTGGTGAGGACTTCGTGAGATATCGTCCGACACCCCCCCCCCCTCTCTGGCGAGATTTGGTCCGTGAGACCCCCTCTCCCCCTAGAAATCGCCCATGCAACTTTTTTTTTAGGTCTGACCCTTCCAAAGGCGGTTACTCTCCCACTTTTTGATGAAATACCCCCCTAAAATCGACTTTCGCGTCATTTCTAGACCTTTTTTTTTGCTCTGCAGTCCAAACAAATTTCAAAAAACCTCACGTGAGATTTCCGTTGACCCCCTCCCCCTTGGTGAGATTTGGTGAGATTTCACCTCACGTATTTTTTGGACGCCCCCGAAGCACTTTGAATTTGCGAGAGACCGAGGATGCGACGAACAGAGGGGTAGAGGACCAGCTGAGCATAAACATCTATACAGTACTTATAAACTATGACGTCGCGTTGTTGCCTTCATAGCCGAACTTACGACCAGAGATGTCGTGCATAAACCACGTAGCTCCATTTTGGCCTCCTGTGAATCCCCCCGCCCTCCCCCCACGTAGCCGTACGTGGCTTTTGCCTCAACCCCCCCCCCCCCTCACTTAGCATTAGGTTTTTTCCCTTTTCAATTTTGCCCTGTTTTTTCTTGTCAGACGATTGTAAATTACACAAGGTGATAATTAACTGAGGGAAACAGGTATTTACATGCTTTTATGTGTTCTGTTCCTCATTTTAACTGTGAAAAATGTTATGAAAGGAAAGCTACGTGGCCTGGCTCGGAACCCCCTCCCCCCACGTAGTCCAGCGTAGCCTTCCAGCCAACCCCCCCCCCCCTAGACCGAGACCGAGCCACGTTGTTTGTGCACGCTCCCTAATGCGCGACATTTAATAAATAATATCACTTCTAATCATCCGCGAAAAAAATTAACTGTCAGAACACTGAAAGAAAACTATGTATTGCGTTTAACCATTAGATTCTTATACTTAAGTAATATCCGTTTCATATATAGAAGTATTCGTTAAATTCTTGGCCCATAAATAAGTAAGATAAAAGCTTTAATTTTCGAACATCAGTATTAGTGTAGGTTTTGATTAGATTGTTATTAGGCACTAGTGTAAACCCGTGACCGTTTCTTGCGTATCGTCACGGGTCTGGAATAGTTCCAGATTTTAGTGTCAAATTTTGCGATAGGTTGACCTGATCTGAGCAAATACGAACTTGATCTGTGTGTGTTTCACCCTTAGGTTGAGTAAAATGTCTTGGCCTTGAAGAATTCACAAGTATTAATAAAATATAAATATTAGATATTATACTTTGTTTTTAGTCGGTATACGATATCCTAAGCATAAAGTATGCACAAATAATTTTTTTTTGGTAAACTATAGAGTTCAAATAATTTCCAAACGACATGTTAGTGCTTATGATTAAACGAAATAAACGCAAGATGGTGGGAAGGGAGAAACAAAACGTTCTTAAATTTCAAAATGAGTGTTCGTTTATTTATAATACTAGATTTAGAATGTGGCTCTAGCTGTAACATTTTTAAACGAAACCAAAAATTAATAGCTAGTAAGCCCGAAAATATATGTATTTAAAACAATAAATAAATTTAAAAATGCTTTATTATTTTACTCTTCAAAAGACAAAATATATTTATTTTTTTTCAAATAAAAAAAAAATACGTTGGCACCCCTTATGTGAGGTGTCCCATAAAAATTTGTGTGTCTTTTACACCTTCTGCAACTCTGTCAATACTTCTTTTTCTTGGTTATCACATACATCGATCTCAAAATAACAGCATGTACTACACAGTAGAAAAGGAAAACGCGTACCAGGCAGTGTGAGCACAACCGGGCGAGCCTTTACACGGCAGTGTGGTGGGGGCCCAACTTAAGGCCCCTTTAGACGACCCGTTCCCGATCACCCTGTCCCGTTCCCGTTCCCGATTTCACTTTCCTCCCGTCGACAGAGTGTTGCATTTAGACGACCCGTCGGCCGGCCCGATCTGGTTGCTACCGCACTAGCATCCTACCACCACGCGTATACCCGTCTTGCTCTGAAATTTGTACGTTCCATTTAGTAGCAATACTAGTAATAAAATTAATTGGTTAAAAATTTTGTTAATGTTCTAATATTTAAATTAAATATGTATGGCCCCATATTTAACAAAACCACAGATTCTTGGTGTAACCCTGACTGCTTGACATTGTGCGAAAAGCCTAGGAAAATGAAAAAAGACGTGTGCCAAGCAAGTATATTTACAAAGGTGTATGTTCAGTCACTTTAGACTCTTAGATGTGTTGCATAGTGAAGATTTCCGGAATTTCTAGCGGATGACACCTGAAATGCCTCATTTCTCGCGTCTTTGTTATGACAGAGGTGCCCTGTATTAGAGGTGTACTGTATTATAAAGTATCATATTTTATTGTTGGCTGTTATACTGTTTCCTACGAATAAAGTATGCGAAAATACTTTATTTCGAATAAAGTATACAACACATGTAACTGAACGTTCGTCTGCTAGTTTCACAACCTCCTGCAAGAAAAAGTGCCTATCAGCCAGCGATTTTTTGTTCGCTAGCATCCTTTGATTACCGCATCGGAGTCGAGGCAATAATAGCGAACCATTCGTATTGTTGTACTCCAGTCGACTCGTGTCCGCTCGCCGTTATTTCTGAAGGAAACCATAAAGTATGCGGAAACTATTTTTGGTAAACTATACAATTCAATTAATTGCCAAACGACATGTTAGTGTTTATGATGAAACGAAATAAATGCAAGATGGTGGGAAGGGAGAAACAGAGCGCCTATACATTAAAAAATGTGTGTTCCTTTTTTTGTTAATCTACATGTAGAATGTGGCTCCAGCTGTAACACTGAAATGAAACAAACGCTTAATATCAAGTCTAGTAAGCCCGAAAATATATATATTTAAGGCAATAAATAACTAAATTTTATTTTTTTCCCTTTCATATACTTTTTATTTTCCTCTTCAAAATGTGGCGGACTATGTGTTAAAGGGAGTTATTATGGCCGAGCAGTCCACTAGTGGGCCCTATGATTGATTTGGAGAGGTGTTCTTAGAAGCATCTTAGGATTTTAGATTATCTTCCAGGCTATAACAGATTATCTAATTGTAGGCTCCAAGATGTTCAAGATATTCAAACACCCACTTTCATATACGAATGACGATGAAACTATCAGTTAAGAGCGGTATGGTAACTTTATCGTGTGCGCTGGTTCGTTGAACAAAGCACGCAGAGGCTGATGTAAAGAGTTGTATACCTGAGACATATGTTACTGAATTTCAGAGAAGAGACGAGGCTGATGTTAACAATATGGTACCTGGGGTACATGTTACTGAATGACAGAAGGGAATTGGGTTACTGACTTTGGGTACACTATTCGTTACATATGATGGTATTGTTTGAAACACCTATCTGGGTATCAAATACAGGAGTTGTAGGGAGTGCGAAGGTGGACAGCTAGATTTGTTTGTGAGCCCTGTCAGTAACTGATGTAAAAAGAGGAGTTGGATTGGGAATCATTGGAAAACGGAAGGAGGTTTGGAGAGTGGGGTAAATTTTCTATATCTCCATCCTGGCCACAGATGATGGTCTCAGCCATTCTGTGACGAGTCGACATGTTCTGTGGAGTGCATTGTCTTGGCGTGACTCGATTTTTTTTCCCCATCACACTGGGCGATTGTACTCTGCAGCGGATCCATTCTTCAAGGGTGGAATATACGAAGTACTCGCGCTGGGCTGTGAAGTAAAGTTAAAAGGAAGATAAAAGGTGTAAGTATATGCCACAGCGTATATCTCTTTGTTTCTAGTGAATCACTGATGAAAACTTTATACTTACGAAGGATGACTGGTTTAATGGCCTTTAGGCCTCTTGACTAGGAGTTCTCGCCCCTATTAGTAGGGAATAAAAGGGTGGTAATATCGTGACTGAGGTGCTGAATGTCACACCATCAACCACATAGTTTAAATCAGTTTTCTTTCCCCGCAGACATTTGTAATGTGATTGCGTATAAATCTCTCCATTGACGTGCCAATCACTGATGGGTCTGTTATTTTTACACTTCTCACTGGTTGCCCGGTACTGCAGTGGACCCCGTCGAACCAGAATCAGAATCTGCCGGCTGAGATTACTGATAGTGTTACAAGGTGGGGGTAAATGCATGCTTTCCGAGATTGATATTAGATATGCTCGTATTAGAAGCAATGTATGAGACAGAGAATATTTACCACCCATATAAAAATGTTTCCCGTCTCATGACCATTAGCAGCGTTTAAAAGTATATGTGTCGTAGCACTGAATTTCATAAAGTACAAGACAATAAATGGATTGATTGAAGGCAAGAGAGGATTATGAACAAAGGATACAGCGTACAAAACACATTAATCTGAATTGCTGCTGTGTTGTGTCACAAAGGATTGATTGAATTTTTAGACAAAGTACAGCTAAGGGCCCTCAATTTGTAATTGCTTGCCACAGTTCTTAGGAAAACATAACAGTACTGATACATAGATTGGTATGAATAGACAGACGATATAGGTTTGAGCTTGTTGGTAAAAATTAAGAGTGCAATGAAATATTTCATACCAATGACAGCAGAGATAAGATTAGAGAAATAAGGTGTTGTACTCATGCTTACATGAATTATTTCTCCCCTCGTTCCATTCGATGAGTTTTGCCATGGTCAAACTGGTAACTTTGATTTCTCTCTCCTTGGAGCTGGTGTGGGAAAGGCTTTGTTACCGGTAATCACGTCACAAATATTTTCAAGTGGGCTTTTGTCCAAAGACTGAGTCTGGAGGGTTGACAAATAGGTTTGAAAAATTACAGGCTGACTGGTTTGACACGAGTGGAAGATATATTGATGGAGATATTGAAACGTAATCACTTCAGAAATGTCTGTAGGGAAAGAAACTGGTTTTAAAATCTGTAACTTTGCTTTAGTTTATGAGCTCTTAATTCATCGAAGTTATACTTACATACATGAGGAAACCCCTTCAATGCCTCTTTCAGTTTAAAAAGTGGCCGTGTTCTCGCTCTGTTTCATTGCACCTGATTTAATACATCCTTTAAAATACACGGAATGTACCTGAAACTCGTGAGCTATCACTACTGTTGTTAACTATTATATTGGTTCATAACGAATCCAACATGATGTGCAAAAGTGGTTATGTTTCCCGTCTCTTCGTCCGTGAATGAATTTTTAATGTCTGCCTGCTTCGATGAACGGAATTTATGGTTTTCCCTACCTTTGTCGGTGACAGAATTTTTAATGTCTGTCTGTTTCAGTGAAAGGATTTCAAGCATTGATGGGTTTTTGAGGCTACGAATTTTGAAAGGAATAACGTATGTGTGGTAATGCTATACTTTATCACAAGTAATCACAATAATTTCAGGTACACATAGACATCTTCCTCGATTTTATTTCTTTCCAAATTGTTGATTTAATGACGTTTTTCCATTTTGGCCGTTAACATATTTTAAAGGAAAAAATTATGGTTTTAAATCATCTATAACTTATTTTTTATTCAATTACAACAAGTCAAGCTGGTTCCATACTCTCTAGGTGTGGAAATTAAAATTTTGATTTTCGTTTTGAAAGTACGTAATGTTGACGAGTTGGAACGGCTTTTTCAATAACATCACAAATATTTTTAACGTCGATTTATGTCCACCTGGATGGTTGGCAAACAGGCTTGAAAAAATGACAGACAATTGGCTCGACATCAGTGAAAGGAAAATTGATGAACAGGTTGATATGTAATCACACCATAAAATGTCTATAAGGAAAGAAACTGGATTTCACATCTGCAAGTTTGCTTTAGGCAATGATACTCGTGTGAATCTAATTTAGTGGGCATATTTCAGATAAAATGGGCAGGGAAGTATTTGTGGAACTCTAGCAAACAGACACCGAAATATTTCTGCATGCTTTCGAAACAGACCACTAATGCATTTCGATAATGCAGTTATCCAAGTTACCGCAGCAGTCGAGCGCGCGTGTCGCAACATATGCCTCGGCTGATCACACCTGTGTAAACTCGTGTACAGAAATAGCCCTAGCTTCAGGTGGTGGAATTCCCAGTGATAGACATGGATAGAAGAACTAGCTTTCTCTCTCGTAGCGAAGTTGAATGTCTTTGGCCTCTCTTTGGCCGGTGCATGCCCAGATTGATGTTTCTCGTGGCTCGGGCCAGCATGTGGTGCCATCTAGCGGTGTGACGAGATACGACCTTGACCGCCATTGGCCCATTCGAAACCCCCCGCCAATCCACTATTTGTCTATTTTGAATCGCCCGTCAATCGGATATGACGTCACGGAAGGGAGGGTGGTCCTCCCGCCACCAGCCTTGTGACGTCGTTGGTCTTTCTAAAAAATTCCAGAGTCATCCTTATTCATCTACTCCCACTGTATCCTGCTATATTAACCGGTTATTCACTAGGGGCATTTTGGAGCTTGTGACCGAGATACTTTTAGAGATCGGAATATCACTCGTATACCGATACTATTGAAAGTGTTCATGAATGATAGCCCATGTGGGGACAATATTTTCAGTGTATTCCATCTCAATCCTTCCTGGAACCTATTATTGCGACCGTTTGACAGCTTGTTAGTTCAAAAGTGAAAATCAGGTTATCTAGTTACAACAACGGAAGTGTCTAAGAGTCTCTCTGCCCATGATCCAGAGATATATCGAAACGCAATTATTGTGTAAACGTGAACCAAGTGACGGTTTCTATTTATTGAAGTAATGCCCTGAGATTAGCTTGACACCCATCGAGATGTTTCTCTAAGTCCTCGTCAGAATCTAAAATGAGAGAACATGATTTTTGCGGCAGGTTGTTCGCTTTCCTCTGTAAATTCTTTCATCGCCTCCCCAACTGTGGCATGGGCGAGCAGCAAGTCGCTTAAGGAAAAACCTAAAACGGCGGAACTGAATGGAAGCTTGCACTGACTGCTGCAGTCCACGAGTTTCTTGATTTAAATCTAGCAGGTAACTGGATTCTCTCTCACCAGAATAATTCAGTTTTCTAATGGCGAAAATATATGAATTACACTATGAATTGTTACCTTACACGATTTGAGCTGTGTATAAACCCCTCTGCTGATATGGATCGTCGGTGCATCAGCTGAACGTTGACGATTCCAACAAGTCCACCTGCGAGTGGCGTCTGCAGGGACCGCCTCAGAAAAAAAGTGGAACTACCTGGTACCATATAATATATTTGCAAACAAAGTGAGATGTGACTACTATATGACGTCAGTACCGAAGTTAATCGATGTGCACACCATCAATTTTCAATTGAGTCATGTGTCATACTTACTATATGCTATTTAAAAAAACGAAATCATCACATATTTAAGGGAAAAAAGTGTCTAAGATGATACGCTTGAATGTGGATTGCAATTTAATTAATACTTCAGTTACAAGTGAAATACAGCTGCAGGCTTCACGCCATGGAATGTGATCTAAGTCAGATGGTCGACCGAGAATCCGTGGCTACTAGGTGCTATCGATCTATTGGCGATTCCGTAGAGTGTGCAGCAAAGTGAACTCAGCTGCGTGTGCGCGTCGAAGTGCTGAGCTAACGGATGGGAGTTTCCACTCAGTTGAACCTCCATTTTGCGGCACATAAGCTATTGAAGTTAAAACTTTTGTGAAACTGAGTGAATAATCTGAACTAGTTACTATATATTCCATGCACTTTATACTTCATATAATAGGGGCACCATCGAATATTTGTTTCTGAAAAGGGGCGATGAGAGATCCTTTGTCTGTGTACCCATCCTACCAAGTCAAGTCCTAACACCATTCCCCGGTGTAGTTCGCACTGTATGGAACCCACATTGTGGGTACAAATGAGAGCAAGTATTTTGGATGTGAAAATTACCAATAGACACAATCATTGCTTGATATGATAAAGGAAATGGGTTGGGAGTCATTGGGTGATCGGAGATGTAGTAAGGCATATCTGCTATGGTGGATATTGGAAGAATAATGTACGGAAGGAAATACATGATCATGACTACTCGATTTAACGCATAAAGGATTAAGAAAAAAAATTGTTTTGTAGGTAAGGGTGGAACAGATTACCAGACAAAGTAAAAAACAATTTTAAAAAAAAGAAACAAAAAAACAAACAAATTCTATTAAAAATTGGTTAAAGTGAAAAATAAGTGTGTAGGAAAGTTAACACCAGAGCCATCGCAGTTAAGACATGAAACATGTTCCATGTGTCTTAAAAAATATTTCCTTTCCTTATTCTTGTCTACGTTGCGATTATTAGTTGGAGCTCTGGATAAAACCAAGTCTTCTGGAAGAAAATCGACATGTAATCGAGCGCCTCATGGATTCCTTAAAAAAAAGCTAAACTAACTTAGTCCACAACACGAAGGTTAATTGGATCCTCCCGGAGAAAGCACACATTGTGTCAGAGGTAGGACGGACAGTTCCTTTGCTCTGGGACCTACAATTTAATGTGGAATCCTAACCATGGATCATCCTGGCGTAGCTCAAATCATCAAACACAGCTCAAAAATTCCTGGGCCCATCGGGATTTGAACACCGGACCGAACCCCGTACTTTCAAAATCAAGCACTTAGCTACTAGAGCGCTCTTGCTTTTAAACCTTACTACCGACTTTGAGTTCTAGCTACTAGTGATTCATATATACTTCTTTGATGTACCTATTCCGATTCTAAAAAATATATACAAACTTCTACCAGAAGTTTGGGATGTTATTACAATCAAATACAGGTACTAATTCAAGCTCATGAATTGTTTTGTAATTTAAATTATTTTCTTTAAAAAAAAAAGAGGTTAAATGTATTAAATTTCACTCGTTCACTTGAACATTATTGTAGCAATACATAAACAACTGAGGTGACATCAGTAAGGAACAAGCTAATAATATTAATATATTTTTCTCGGGCTTCCAGCCGTGTTAACATGTCACATTCGTGGGACGTTTCGAAGGCGTCCTTCTCTGCCTTCATTCTCAACCAAATGTCAATGATTAACTGTTTGTTTATTCAGCCGCTGCTACGGAAACGGTGGAAAATATATTAATATTCAACGCCGTGAAAAATTACGATCGTACAAGCTAATAATAGTTTCATACGCGACCATGTTTACCAATGTTCCTATATTTCCTTTCACCTTTACGCTACTTTAATTTCTACTGACTTAAATAATGAGGTACATTAGGAAGCACTGGGCAACATCACGGAACAAGCAACATTAACGAGATGTTCTTCTGTGTTCCTTTTGATTCTTGAAGATCTTGCTTCAAAAAGCATTTACAAAATGTTTCATTTTTTCAAGAACTCTATTTGATTTACTCTTTTTATTTATTAGATATAAATACCAACTAATTTAATAGTTTGCTTAGTAGAGAAACTGTTTTTCAAACTGATTTGCTGTAAGGCATGTAATCACTAAAAAGTGAATACTCGCAGTTTTCATTACTTACTTTCTAACAATAATTTTATTTAAAAAAATATATAAGCCCAAAGTTCCTTAATTTCTTACGGGATTGATTTATAGTTACTAAACTATAGTTATGAGAGATTAGACATTAATAAAGTAACGTCATTTTGTTAGCTGAAGTATTAGTAACTTCTGATTTTTATTATTTAAAATTGATTTATTAATTAGTAAATTAGATAGTAGATACAAGAATAGATGCAGTTTGATAACGCTTTAAAAACTTATTTGGAACCGCGTGACCCCGCGGTATTGGTGCCAATCCCGCAAATGTCTGTCCGGGATTGCAATACTTAAATGTTACCAAACCATTTGAGTCTTGATTATCTTAAGATGAATGCATTTTTTAGCCATAGCTGAAGACGAACTTATGCATTTCTGATTTTATCTCGCCTGGTCTTGTTCCTTTTTAGTCAGTGAGCCAATTTCTAATTCATCGGTTACGATGGAGAACAGGAAGGTATTGTGTAGAGATAGTTTTCCTTCCATAATATCTATTAAACAGAACTGTAAAATTAACGCAGTTTTTCTCGGCGTTGTATATTTATGAATGTTCCTCGGGAAACAAACCGAGTAATACTATTATTTGTACGCAATGTTGGGGTGACATAAAACTCCATCGCCATCTTCAGGTGTAGTCTTTGTTTGGAGCATGCCCGACATGTTCGCCTGGGGCAAAACGACAAATCGGCAATGGCGGAACATAATTTGAAACAAGGACTTGGATTAGATTTCGAACCAACCAAGGTGCTGACACATGCGACAGGCTTCTAGGACAGCATCATTACAGCCTCGCGTCTGATCTGGTTGACCGGGATTGTGGTTTCCAGCTAAGTGATGCGTGGATAGCTGTTATTGAGGCTGCTCGTCAGCAACGCTCAGTATTTTGTGCTCCGCGGGCGTCTCGTGAAGTCTGAGATGCTAGTTTTTAAACAGCATGCTCTAGGCAAACTTATAGTCTTACATCTACGTCCTGAAGATGGCGACGGAGTTTTATGTCGGCGAAATATTGTGTATAAATAATACAGTAGTACTAATCGATTTGTTTACCCTAGAAACATTCATAAAGAACTGTAAAAGTTTTTAACTATTATTAATATTTGAAATATTTTAAAGTATACTATTTTAATTTATCTTATTGCTAGGAAATATTCTCGTTGTTCATTAATAAAATGTGAAACGTGAAATCTGAGCGTTCGGGTTCGACACAGCGTTTAATATGGTTATCTGGGTCGACACTTCGTGGCTTACTCTGCGATCGCTCCGTAATTCGAATTCCATCACTAGCTTTGTATGCAGGGAGCGTCCATAAACTACGTGTCTCCTTTTTGGCCTCACTTGAACCCTCCCCAACCCACGTAGCCCCCCCCCCCTCTTTTGTCCTCGTTTGAAACGTTCCTTCTTTTCTCCACTAATTCGAAAAGATATTTTGTACTGTTTTCTCGTAACAGACTGATTAAAAATATTGCATATACAATGAGCACGACCAATATTTGCTTAATATACTTTTTTAAATTATAAATATTTTAATTCAAATGTTTACACTAGTCACTTCTCAAAATGATCAATTACTGGGACAACCTCTTCTCTGGCCTTGGATTCGGGAGAACGGCGGTTCGAATCCCCTTTCGGGTATCCAGATGTGGGTTTTCCACAATTCCCCAAATCACTGCAGGCGATGCCGGGGTGCTTCCTGCAACAGGCCATGGCCGAATTCCTTCCCGTTCCTTGTCCCCAGTCCCATGCCACCTCTAATGAGCTCGACGTCGACTAGGCATAAAGCCACATACAACCTGTTTCTCAGGTACAGTTAGGGATCCTTTTTCCCCTGATCTATTACTAAAAAGATTCTCATTTTCTTGTTAATCATTAATAGATAAAATATGAACACACTATACCTGTCGCATAAAAAAGTACTAAGCAGAGATGCATTTTTGTATCCTTTTTGGTGCAGTTCTGTCACCTTTCTACACTATCAGGAAATGATTCTCTGATCTGCCTAAATGATTTCTGTAACTCATTCGAGAATTAAAACTCGTTGGAAAATCATTTTCGATAAGTCTAGTAAATTTTATTGAACATCGCTAGTTTACACCACATCTTGAACTTAAAATAACACTTCAGCGAGCGCTATAATTAAAGTTGTACTCAAATTCACATGACATTTTATAAACGAGCGATGTGTTCACTTGCATGCGATCCTAATCAAAACAGCTTTATTTCAAACTACCAAATCAATACGGGCAATAACTGTCTTGGAAAATCCCGGGTGACATCTGTAAGCGAATTTGAGTCTAATCATGTTTTTGGAATCGTAATGCGCCGGCCTTGTGCAACTCAACGCTATGACTTCATACTCAGCAATATCTAAATTACATACGGGGATAATTAAATGACGGAAATCAATATCCACGTGCTGTTCCTTATTTTAACAGCAGCTAAGAATATGGCTGAGAACAGAGCGCGTGTCGAAATGCGCTCACGCGGCTGATAGGGTCACCTTACGTCCTGCTCTGATAAGCAACATCCTACACCCAACCAGTACTGGCAATGAATTCCATTGTATTAAACCGCATTGTTCCAAATGGAGTGATATCACTTCATTATCCTGTCGCCTGTGGCGAAATTGATATGGATGACGTGGACTGACAGGATTATTTGGATATCTGGTCAGATTAATATCTATCAGTTTGGTCCATCGTGCCATGAAGCCACCTGACGGTGTGTGGGGAAAACCACGTGGAGCGACATTAAGCCATCACTCCAGTCGGCTCGTGTATGGTGAACTTCTCATTCTGTCACCTGCCGCCGATCAGACAATATCAGTGCGCAAGATTACATCATTTCGTTTTGTTTTGAATTTGGTATGAAAATATTTGTTTTTCTAGTTGTGAAGTGTTATTTTCAATGTAGGCATTGAAAATAATATTGTTTTAAGTATTATGAAGAAACATTTAAAACGATATTATTTTCTTACTTCCTTTACTTTTTTTGTAAAACTTTTCGTTGGAGATTATTGAAAAATATCAAGACTTACCATGCCTATGGTAAGTCTCTAATCCTGACTACCACGGCAAATAAAAATAAATATGGCAATAAATGAATTGATATTGTTATTTAAAAGCAAACAGAGAAAAAAAATTATTTGCGGTCTTGTTTTATAAAACAGCACAATAAGGTGAGACTCCCAATTTTATATGAGACTACTTGTTTAAATATGTTGTTGTGCAACATGCGACGTACCTGTTACTATTTTCAACCCACTAAACTACATAATTTCAATAAATCTGTTTTACATTCATTTTGCAGCATTTCTAGAAGTTTTCTTAATATCACAGAGATTATTTTTCGCCATTTCGCAGTGTATTACCTGTTTATTTAATTTTCGGCACCTCGTATTCAGTATTCGACAACTTTGAATACCCTTTAAAATTAATTATTATTTGGCATAAATAGATTGTTGTATGAAAGAATCGCTTCCTCTTCAATAATCAACCTTTCGTTTTCTTTGCAATTATGCTACCAGTAGCAGTCAAGAGCAATTCTGAATTATACATATTCATGAAGACTGGAAATCAGACTAGCGCAATGATGGAGTGGTGCTATGCTTTTGGATGTCATCCGAATAGACGTGCAATTGAAGCGATCGTGTTATGACCAAGCTCTCCCACTCAGTGTGATATTTGATCCCCGCCACGTACTTTCCAACGTGAGGTTGCGGATCTGTGGAATTCGAGCAGGGACCACTTACATGCGCATAAACACTCTGTACCATGCGGTAAGGATTGTACATAAGTTGATTTAGTGATGCAACAGAAAAGTCGACAAATTCAAATACAACCTGTGAACTACTCTAAGACGGCTTCCACTGAACAACGTCTTCTTTTCGGAACTTTCGACGTCAACGTGAAATAACCAATCACAGAAGGCAGGTGGCAGCACATTACAATGGAATGTATATAAAGGATGTCCTAGGGCAGGGATGGCGAACCAATGGCACGCGTGCCGATGATGGCACGCGACCAAATAATTTGGGCACGGCATCAATTAACTAGGTACCTAATCGATATAAGTAATTTATTTTTTTCGTCAACGTAATTTAAGATCATAGTAACAAAGTTCATGGTTTACGAAACTACTGCATGAACGAATACAGATGCGCAAAATAGGTAGATTTCGAGCAAATTTCTGACCGAATGGATTGAGTCAGCAAGCAAGCGTAGGCGGGGTGCGAACGCTTAGCCAACTTATTCACTTGTTTGTTTTTGTTGACGTCGTTGATTACTTTTACCAATTATGCATAGTTCTTGCATTTTTTAAATTTATTTCGTTAACGCAGCTTCTTATTTAATAATGTTTGAGTTGTATGTACAACTATTCAACATAGCTGATTTGGTAAAAAAAAAAAAATTGCTAGATAAGTGCCATAGGAATTTCGACCTTGGTGGACTGACAGATATGCCATGATTAATAATGATGATAAAGCAGTGTGTACTTTATGTTCTGGATATGTAGAAATCATCTGTAAAACGACACCAAGAAATAAATCGCGCATCTTTTTGTGAATAAAAGCAAACGAGAATAATATTGAAGACTCGCTTTGAAACCGTTTGTTAGATGACTCGACATCAGCTTGCATGCTGCTAAAAGTAACAAATATGAAAGTATTATACGTTATTTGGAATCTAAATTGCATGGACAGACTTTGCACTAGTTTCATCTACTTAAATAAACACAAAATTGTTGATCTTATTTTTTCATAGTGTAAAAAAATGTATATTTCTGGTCTCAAACCAGTATTTAGTTTTATTTCTTTTCCCATTAATTACTAAGTCATGATTGTTTGATGGCACGTCATGGCTTAATTCAACATTTCTTTAGAAAAAATGGCACGTAGTTCAATAAAGGTTCGCCATCCCTGTCCTAGGGCATCGGAAAGCATTTCAATCGTTGGCGTAACGCAGAAACGTAGAGAATTATCCGACGTCCAAAAGGGCATGATTATTGGCTTTCGGGCCAAAGGTTGAAGCATTTCGGAAACGGCTAATTTTGTGAACTGTTCACGTGCCGCCGTGGTGAAAGTATACCGTGCGTGGCAAAATGGCACGATTCAAAATCAGCGGTATGGAACATGTGGTGCACCACGGGCTATATATGACAGAGGCGAACGAAGGCTACGGAGATACGTTCGGGCAAATAGACGTGCAACTGTTGAGCAACTGACCACCCAGATGAACCAATGGGCTACCAAGAGTGTACCCTCAACAATGGTTCAGCGCACGTTGCTGCGCATGGGCCTCCGCAGCACACGCCTGGTTAATGCACTTATGCTGACTGCTGTCAATCGGCGACGAAGGCTGCAATTTGCATGCCTGTACCGCAACTGAACGTCCACAGAGTGGTGACAGGTGGCTTTTTCCTATGAATCACGTTTTACGCTCCATCGGACAGATGGACGTTGGTGCATACGGTATGAAAGATCTGAAAGCAAACACCCTGCAACAATTGCCGGAAGGATCCAGGGTGGAAGAGGGAGCATTATGGTTTGGGGAATGTTTTCCTGGCATTCACTGGGTGAACTCATCATTGCGGAAAGCACGATGGATCAGCACAAGTACGTATCTTAATTTTTCCTCAGAATGATGGCATCTACCAGCAGGACAACGCGAGGTGTCATACAGCTCGCAGTGTATGTGCGTGGTTCGAAGAGCACTAGGATAAGTTTACCTTACTCCCCTGGCCAGAAAACTCACCGGATTTAAACCCAATCGAGAATCTGTGGGACCACCTCGATCGGGTTGTTCGCGCCATGGATCCTCAACCGCGTAATCTAGCGCAGCTGGCCACGGCACTGGAGTAGGCATGGCTCAACATCCCAGTGAATACATTCAGAGACCTAATTGACTCTCTTCCTGCACGCCTCGCAGCGGTCCGCTCTGCCAAAGGTGGTTATTCTGGTTTTTGAGAGGTGGTCACATTAATGTGACTGGTCACATCACTGCAGCGACTCGTGAAAGACAATTTGTAATTACTGAAAGAAATCTGGTGGCGTCCATTAATTACGTATGGTGAAATAGAGGGGGGGGGGGTGATCAAAGGTTTTACTAAATTTAAAAACTCCATGAATCATTAGTGTTAGGTTCTCTAATTAATTTCACGTGGCTAAATTCATTCCTTTTCTTAAGCCATTGTTAGCCTATAAACTTTTTTCCCCTTAATTAGCAGTTAACGCCAAAAGAAATGCATTTTCTTGTTTTGTTTCGATGTAACCGGCGACATGTAACCGTGCATCCGTGCCGACTGTCGGAAGCAGGCCTCGTGTGGCTGCGAGACCCGTCTTTATGACTGATATGGTCGTCTGTGCTGGGCTTTACAGTTTAAATACTATATTTTACCGTCGCACAGGTTAATCCTATGTTTGATATTATTGTCTTTTAGGTAAATACGGGGCATTTAAACATGAAATTCAAATAGAATTCCATAGTTTTATTCCATTACCGAACTTAATAATCAGGAAACCATAGTCAAAAAAGGGACCTAAAATTGAAGAAGCTAAATTGAATCATCTACTCTCGTTTTATTCTTGTATCCATTTAAGTTGACACACTCATGTTTGAAGTCGTCCCGAAAGTGTTGAACGAATAGTCCAGGTTATCGCAGGTCGAAATCTTCTGCTGGGTGCGCACCATCTGCTTTGAAGACTACGTGAACTGATGTGCACGCCACATGGAGAGGCCCGTTCATACCTCACTGCACGCTCCGGGATCACACTAGTGCTGTAGCGTATCACCGGGGGGGGGGGGGGGAGAATTATTAATTAATTCTTAATATTTTACGCTATACAGGGTACTATAATTGAATATCAAAATGTAAATTATTCAAATGAGAATTGGATGATTTTGGGATTTGAAACGGTCACAAAAAGACATTTTAAAAGATTTTTTACAATGGCATCTACAAATCTGAGCGTATTTACCATTACGTTAATAAACAAGAGGTTGTGCAATTTTCTAAGCAACGCTCAGACGTACAATGAGCCCTTTAAATGCAAGCAAACAAGTATAGTTGTACTTTAAAAATCTCACAATTATTCTAATGCAAAGTATGTTACCAGTTATGATGATAGCAAACAGTAATGAATTTTAATGGGTAGGGACGCCACGAATGATTAACCTGTCATTCAACAGTTACACAGTCTAGCTCAGTGGTTTTATCAGATCAGAGCAAGGATCTTTATCTCAGATGCGCTTAAGGGTACAGTTTCAAGAGAGTTGCAGGCTGAATGGCTTCGTAGAAACACATTACCGTTCCACGGCAGGTAGCGCTGAGCGGAGATGACCACCTGGTCGATCGTCGTAACTGGCCACGCCAGCAGTACGCGGCAAGTCGCAAATTAGAAGTGCGCCTCAGATGGTCTCCAGGACACAAGTCAGCCCAGCACACATGGACCCCAAGTCGCCAGTGACTCGTCTGGGCTCCGGAATGGACGTGATCTTGGCTGCCCTCCCGACTGGAAGGAAGTGTCCTCGTCCTTTTCTGCCGCCACGGAGGTAAACTCTAACTCCGCCTCTTGTGGCTCGAAGACGACATAGAACATAAAATTCCACGAATCTTAGTACTATGTTCCCTGTGATCGGCTGACCATCTGACGTCATGTGAATCTGTAGCTTCTCTTGGCCACGTTAAGTTTCGGCAATCCTCGAGAGCCGATGTCTCCTTCGGGAGGAAGGAATTCTGTTTACGGCCTGCCCGACAGAAATCCCTAATCCTCTTACCACTCTGCCAAAAAGGCGCCAGCCAGACTGCCATTCACTGAAGCGTAAAATCCGTGCCTTTCACCCTTCCATGCGCATCTTTCGAACATACAGTGGACATCCCAAGAAATGGAAAAATATTCTAATCCTTTACTTTATATACAATAAAAAGTGATATGTAACGGGGAGCTTAGCGAATCGTTACAGTGCATTACATATTGTTTCGTCGTAAAACATTGACGAGGTCTGTTATGTTTAACAAAAAACTGGATTATCGTTTTACTGTTTAGAGTTGCTCTATAAAGGACTGAGAAGTAGGATACAATGGCTGTAGGAAACCGGTTATACGTGAGGCAACAGGGCCAACTGGAGTTTAGATTAGAGCGCTCAGACAAGGGTGTTAATCCACTCGGCTACGGGGGTGAGGCGAGCTTCCATTAGCCCTTTCTACCTTTCTTTTTTATTTACATGTGCGCAATATAGGTGACAGCGAAGCTGTAGGCTGCTCTCACCGGATAAGAACTTGTCCCACGACTTTGCTTCCAGGATAACATCTGAAAGACATCCTAACTCTATAGTATAAAGTAGACAAAGCGTAAACAAGAAAACCGTTTGCGGGCCATTATATTTACTGCTGTGTTTTAAGCCTGGTTCTCTAACAGAATTTTTTTTTCAGTGCTCTAGCTTGAGTTCTGTTTTTTTTTTTTGTGTGTGTAATCAGTCTCTTGACTGGTTTGATGCAATCTTGTATCTCTTCCTATGTTGTGCTGATCTCTTCCTCTCATATACCCCTAACGTCCTCAATTATCTGCTTTATATATTCAAATCTATGTGTCCTTGTGTAGTTTCTGCATTGTATCGTACGTCCACTAAGAAATTAACCAGTATCCCATGTGACCGTCCATCCAGTCTCTTCTTTTTTGTAAGACTCTCCGACAAACATCTTTCCTCGCATATCATTTGCAAAACACATTCATTTACTATTTTATCCGTCCTTTCTTGCATAATACCACGTTTCAAATGCTCAGATTCCCCTCCTTACAGGTAATATTGCGGTTACAAATTACAATCAGTCTTTTAATGTCTATTACGTTACTTTGAGGTTTGAGAAGAAAAGTTAACAAACACGGATATTTACGTTAAATAAAACATAACAATCTTATAACTAAAAAATGTTTAGACTACCGACGCATGTTCATGTTGATGATTGTGAAAAATTTGTAATAAATTGTTTTCTTGAAACGAAAATTCAACTGTAAAGAAAATTGCCGAAATGTGATTGAGAAAGAAATCCGTCACCGGATGTACTCATAAGGACTGGGAATGTAGAGTATGAAATAGAAACTAGAGGGGAATTCGGTGAGATTAGTGCGGAAAGGAGAGAACTGGTGCAAAAGATTTAAGCTGGACCCCGAAGATATTCCTCTCGACCTCGTGACGTCAGTTTTTAAATTATTTGCATGGAGGGTGATTCAAATGGTTCTATCAGAGACGACGGTCGTATGACCTCACTGGCGGGTGATTCAAATAAAGCAATCCGGAAATTTGGCGCCTGACGTCACAGATCGGTGGGAGGATTTTCTGTCTCTATCCAGCTGGGTTTTACATGACGTAATTGCCCCAGGCTACCAGGTGTTTCTGTTAAAGTGTTTGTTCAGGTACGCGCCATTATGAAAGCAGGCCAGTTATTTCCCGTGTCTAGGTATTATCCATCGGGCCGGGAATTAGGTCTGTCCGTAGCAATGTTTGTGCGGTAGCAATCAGATATTTACTAGCGGAATATTGGATAGAGCCCGTTTAACCACCATTATGAAAGCAAATCCGTTATTTCCGTCACAGCGCCGGGCGTCTGACCGCCCGGAATTTGCCATTAGCGATCGACAAGGGTGCGGGAGCAAGCAAGTTAGAACATGAAAATAATCAAGTGGCCATAAGACAGCAGCTACATCGATCGCTATCAACTAACAGTGAGGTAGCGACACTTCCATTAGCGCGTGGCACAGCCTGGGTTTCGTAACGGCGTTCAGTTCCCAACTAAGCGCACTAAAATATTGCTAAAATATTATTTGTTCAAAAAGATTTTCACCGAGGTATAAGTGAATGATATTTTACGGCAGAGCAAAGCTCGAATATCCATCTGGCCATCCATATTTCGGTTTATCAAGTTGTTCCTAAAGCACTCAGAAATTAGGAGAATACACGCATTAGTGTCTGTTGCGTAGATACATACTTGGGTCTTTACTTTAGTCCATAAAGCATCAGATCTTCCACTATCTCTGCCTGAAAGAATAATAAAAAAACCAAAACAGGCGAAATTATTACGAGGTGAACATTATTATTGTATGTCAATTTTCGTAACCAGGACTAAAATCAAAGAAAATCTTCAGGTAGCCTAACGCCTCGTTTGTTACGTGCAGTATTAGGTATTTTCAAAACGAAGATAAAATTTTTTGTTTCTATAGTGAGTGTATAAAACCACCGTGATTTATTCTTATTGCTTATGAAATAAGATACTAACGATGCGAAATCATAACTTTCTCGTTTAAAATACAAGGGCCTACATGAAAAAACCAGTGTAACTAAACTATTTGAAATGGTAGAAGATCGAGGATAATGTCATTGAGAAGCTGTTTCGTGGCGAATTCATGAAATAAACTCACATTTAATTAAGTGAAAACCTTTTCGATATTACTAACAAACTTATAGAACATTTCTGTTACCATGCTACCGAGTTATTAATCAATCATTCTCTTGCAATGCAGTACAGCAATACTCCATATAGGTTATTTCCTTCAAAATTCGTAGCCTTGATTTGAATATTCCACGCAACTCCAGTAGATCTAGCAACACATGTTGTTATTCCATTTCCAGTAGCATAATAAAATACAAGAAATAAATGTTTACATGTTAAGTAGCACTGTATTATTCAAAACTCCATCAAAATGATACCCGTAGTTTATGCGTTGATTCAGTTCATCGAAACAAATGGACATTAAAAATTTATTCACCGACGAAGTAACGGAAAAATATACGCACTTTTCCATATCGTGTTGATCAGAGGTAGATTCGATACGAACCAATATAATCAATAGTTAAAAGCATTAATGATAACTTATGAATTTCAGCTACATTTCCAATATTTTAAAATATTTACTAAATTGGGTGCAACTATTTTTCTGAAGTTGAAACACAAGAAACGAAAAGTGTGAAGAGGTAGAAAAGGAAATGATCGTAGTGTAACAGCCCTAATACCTGAATTTTGAATAATATTGTACTGTGTGAAATATTTGTAGTGAGCCAAAGTTTGCTTGAAAGTGATTTGATATGTTTATTTTGTAATTTCTTGTAAATAAGTGTATATAGACTTTGTTTTAGGTAAGAAAATTATTTAAAGACCATTTAATATGTTTAAGAACCGAATGATGCAAGAGAATTTATTAAAAGTTTGTAATTCCATGTATTACTGTAATTTACGATGTCTACAGTACAATTTTCTACCGTTTGAAAGGATTTCTGTAAATAATTTTGTATTTAAGTATCTCTAATTACCATTTCCAATCATTTTGTAATGTTATTAATTAATTTTGTATCAATTCCGATTGTTTTTAATATGTTTGATTGTTTGAGTGATTGTTAATGATCGAGAAATATCGGGCGGATGCCTTTGAAGAATTCTCGTAATTTCGATAGACTCTATATAAACAGATCGCCTGGACAGAGAAGTCAGTTTTTTCATTAAGTTTTGCATTAAGTATAAATTCAGTGTTACAGAGACATTCATGCAAGTATTCAGTAAGTCAGTATTGCATCTTTGGATTGTAACAACTATGCTTGTGAATGTCGCAGACTTGTTTTGATTTGTTCAAAATAAACGAACATCTCAACATAACCTTGTTTTTGGTGGACTTTATTAATTAATTAATGCAGTAATAAAACCAACAAAGAACCTTAACATGGCGACCGTTGACATGACGAGAAGTTCTTAAACATCTGTGGGATGTTTATCTTCTAAAAAGAATCTGCAGAGAATTGCGACGGATTGTCGGCGACGGGCGAACGTGGCCTATGAGGAAATTTCGACCGGCTGCGACACGGATTTGACGCCAAGCAGACCTTCTTCGGCCTAAGGCGGAGAGTTTCTATCGGGAATCGGCGGTAATCTTCCGACGACGAGTGGATTTTCTTCGGGCTCAAAATCGTCTTCCTACAGTGGATTGTGAAAAGTGTGGTTAAGTGTTTGAAGTCAGTGTGGTGTTTAATGGTTAAATAAGTGCTTCTAAGTGAAATTTAATGTGATACAAAAGTGAGGAATAACTGTAAGTACGGCATTGAATATTCAAGTGAATTATTTTGCATATTAATGTGTGGCAGATTGGAAAGATTTTAATTTTCCTTAATTTTGTGTTTTATGTTGATTTTGCTCATTACTAAAAATGGCTGATAGTCAGAACCTACAAGCAATTCTAGAGTCTTTTGTAGCCAGATTCGATAGCAAATTTTCTGAAATTAATTCTCAGTTTGCAGAAATCAATGGTAAATTCGATAACAAATTCTCTGAATTTAAAAATGAGTTAAATCTTGACAACAAATTTTCTGAAATTAAGTCTCAGTTTTCCGAAATTGATAGTAAGTTTGACAGTAAGTTTTCTGAGTTTAAAAATGAATTTGATTTTGAGAGCAAATTCTCTGAATTGACTAAATGTTTTGATGTTAAAATCACAGAGCAATTTCAGGGTTTTAGCTCTCAATTCAAGGAAGATATTAACAATTTAGATTCTAAATTGGGGAAGGTAGTAACAGAATGTCAGGAGAAATTTGAGAAAGTTACAAAATTTTGTGAACAGAATAAGGCTGAATGTGAAAATTTGATTTATAAAGAGGTGAAGGAAGTCAGTGAAAATTGTAATAAGATGAGGGAGGAATATGTCACTTTATTCCAAGCCAATGATAGTAAAGCTGCTCAAAGGGTCAATGACTTGAGACAGGAAGTGGTTGGTATAGGGAAAAATGTTAATGCATTGACATATCATCAGGAACAACTTACCCAGGGATTGGAGACAACCCAATCTAACGTTAATCAGTTAGAGAAAAGGGTTACTGGGTTGCAGACTCAGTTAAGTCAGGTTCCCTTAACAGGTAATCCAAATTTCAGTGTCGATGTAAAAGAAGAATTTGAATTCTATGATGATAGTGGGAGGCTTCACCCTATTGAATTTATAGATAATTTTGAAAGATCAGACTATTTTAATTTGTTACCCGACAATAAGAAAATTGCACTTGTGGGTAAACATCTAAAGTCTTATGCTAGGGCATGGGGTGATAGACAAGCTAGGGAAATGACTGACTACAAGCTGTTTAAAGAAAACTTTTTGAAACATTTTTGGTCGACAAGCAGGCAGATTCAAGAAAAGAGAGAGTTGATGACTGGTAGACCCTATAAACCTGGTAGGGAAACTCAACATGATTTTTTTCATAAATGTTGGATCCGTTGTAAGTATTTAGACCATCCTTATGGAGAGGAAGAATTCATTGATTTGATAGGAGCTAGGTTACCCCAGCAAACAAGAAATTTAATTGCCACTTTGGATGTAGTAAATGTGGATAGAGTTTCAGAATTGTTGAGACGCTTGGATGCCCAGGAGTCATTCAATGAACAACATTACCACCATCAATACCATAGGAGGGGCAGCAGGAGTCCCCCTAGAAGGGGTAATGGGTCAAGGGATGGTAGATCGAGGGGAAGGGTTCGTGATAATTACGCAAGAAGGAATGATAATGGGGAAGTGAGAGAACAGAACCCTCAATCTGGAAGGGAAAGGCAGCATGGGGGGCAGACAAACTAAAGACCACCCCTGTTATGGGCCCCGCAGTGGTGGACAAGAAGGTGGGTCCAGGTACCAACTGCTATAGCGTTAATTCCATTTTTATGAATAATCCCCGAGAAGATTTATTGGAAGAGGTGGGGGTATCAGCAAGTGAATTTCAGGATAAGGTTATGATAGATGTAATTAATGATGTAAAGGTTGATAATAAGATAAAGCGGGAAGGGGACCACCATTGTACCTTATCACTAGAATCAGTGTGCGAAAGTAATAATTTTCATGTAGAAGATTTTCGAAATGGTCACTGCTTAATTACAAAAAGGGGTGCAGAATTTATAGTGCATACTACAGTGTGGCTATCAGAAACTTGTAAGGTCCAGAATGGCATAGTTGGGACTATGTGTGCTAGGATAGGTGGTAATGAAGTTTGTAGAAGTGCTGAAATCGAGGAGTTTCTCAGATATCTTGAAGATGAAGGTGATACAGTGGTGTGGATAGGAGACCCAGATGAGGAAGAGAATTGTAAGTCAAAGTATTTGTCTTCTGAAGAGAGAGAGGTTGAAAAGCCTTATGTACCAATCCCTAAGTTGGAAAAATGTCCTAACTTTGACCTAGCTGATACATTATTTGGCTCTTTATTTGGTGTAGATGATGACATGGAAGAAATGGGTGGGAGTAAGGATTTATCTGAACCAGTTTCTGATCTGGAAAATTGTACAGAATGTGACTTAGATGACAATATGTTTTGTACTCTCTTTGATGTGGAAGGTAATAATGAAGTAGTAGTTGCTGAGAAAAATAATTATTTGGTGGATGAAGTCAGTAAGCCAGATGTTAAAACAGTTTTAGGTACTGATTCATGTAATTTGGTAAGCTTAAGTAGTAATCAGATGATGAAGAGTGGGGTTGGGAGTAATGATGGACTAAACTGTAGTAGTGAGAATAATAAATTTGTATTACCAGTTGAGTCAACAGCATTGCTTTTAAGTGACAATCAATTTGCTAGAACAGAACCATTGTATGTCTCAGCTGTTGCGTGGTTGTACCAAAGTCTGTTGTCTGAGATGATTGGAAGTTTGTGTTTCTGTATGTATATAATGAAGCTTTGTGAAAATAGAAATGTAATATTAAATGTGTATACAAAAGTTGAAGAAAACTGGAAGGTTAGGAAAAAGTAACTTACATGGTTCTGGGTTTCCAGGGAAATCCTGGAACCCACTTATGAGAATTAATTGAAATGCATGGTTTGGGGAGGGGTCAATAGCCTGTAAATATCTAGTTTTGTAAATAAGTTTGTGAATTAATGTATGTAAATAGTTTGTGTGAGTACTTAAGCTCAGATGCAGATGTAAGCATTTCAATGTATAGAATAATTTGTGACAGTTTTGTGTAGAGACTTTTGGTTTTCATGATGTTGTGACTTTCTACATTGTGATGACAAATTATCAGCTATAAAATGTAAAAAGACTGGTGTAATTAACAAGCAGACATCAAGTGTGTAATTTGGAGTGAAAAAATTGTAACTTAAGGTGATGGCATTGAACGTTTGTTGTGTAAAAACAGTAAATGATAAAATGATTGGATCTGAGAAAAGACAATTATTGTAAACAAAATCAGTGTCATGGACTATGTACAGCTGTTGTATGTATGAAGAATTGTATTTGTTCATTGTAAAAGTCATTGTGGTTGATTGATTGTAATCTGTTCGTGTCTGCATTATGTGTACATTCAACCTGCTTAGATTCGTGACGGATTCAATCAATTTTATCTGTGTAAAATTAAGTGAATCCTGGGGAGGGGTTGTAACAGCCCTAATACCTGAATTTTGAATAATATTGTACTGTGTGAAATATTTGTAGTGAGCCAAAGTTTGCTTGAAAGTGATTTGATATGTTTATTTTGTAATTTCTTGTAAATAAGTGTATATAGACTTTGTTTTAGGTAAGAAAATTATTTAAAGACCATTTAATATGTTTAAGAACCGAATGATGCAAGAGAATTTATTAAAAGTTTGTAATTCCATGTATTACTGTAATTTACGATGTCTACAGTACAATTTTCTACCGTTTGAAAGGATTTCTGTAAATAATTTTGTATTTAAGTATCTCTAATTACCATTTCCAATCATTTTGTAATGTTATTAATTAATTTTGTATCAATTCCGATTGTTTTTAATATGTTTGATTGTTTGAGTGATTGTTAATGATCGAGAAATATCGGGCGGATGCCTTTGAAGAATTCTCGTAATTTCGATAGACTCTATATAAACAGATCGCCTGGACAGAGAAGTCAGTTTTTTCATTAAGTTTTGCATTAAGTATAAATTCAGTGTTACAGAGACATTCATGCAAGTATTCAGTAAGTCAGTATTGCATCTTTGGATTGTAACAACTATGCTTGTGAATGTCGCAGACTTGTTTTGATTTGTTCAAAATAAACGAACATCTCAACATAACCTTGTTTTTGGTGGACTTTATTAATTAATT
Source organism: Vandiemenella viatica (assembly GCA_031002005.1). NCBI lineage: Eukaryota > Metazoa > Arthropoda > Insecta > Orthoptera > Morabidae > Vandiemenella > Vandiemenella viatica. The sequence continues at coordinate 38,309,393 of CM061919.1, forward strand.
AATGCAGAAATAAAACCAACAAAGAACCTTAACAGTAGGTAAAGTAGAAAGATCAAACAGAATTTTGGAGAAATGAATAAAAGACTTAAAATGGATATTTTTACTTTGCATTGTGCTTATGTGATATAATGCATTTGTGACTAATTGTGAAATTATTGTTAGTAAATGCTACACTTTCAATAAAGATTGAACCAAATTCTTTTGTTTACTTTTACTGTGTGTGAGTGTATGCAAAATTTGGCTACCCAAAGATGAATAATTCCACTGGTTAAATATTATTTTAAAAACCCATGTTAGCTTCTGTATTTCATAAAACTTGTTTCCTCTGATCTGATTAAACATATCATCCATATGTCTACTGAGTTTCCATTTATAGTCTATGCCTATTAAATTGCAGGCTGATGAAAGAGCAAGATACTGTTTTTTCGACAGCATATGGAAGGGGAAAACAAACTCTTGATAATTTGTTCTAATGGAAATGAAATATCACTGAAATTGTCTTTATCGAAATAGGAAGAGATTCGTTTATTAGGCTAATATGGCAGTTAATTGTTGACTAATTTATTTTCAGATGAATAAAAACTAAATATAAAGTTGAAACATTGCAAAATTTATCATAAGTGAATAATATTTTTTCAAACAGTTTTTGCATCTATTTGGAAAAATGCAAAATAGTGGCTACCAAGAATATTTTTGACGTAAAAGGCTAAAAGTCTGTGTAGCCCAACAGAAAAGCAGTTACTGTAACATTTTGCTTGTATTGTTCTGTTGCGTCTGACGGTCGCTTATACCTGGCATGCATGACGTCACAAACTGAGAGACCAGGCCTTCTCTCTAGGTGGTGTTGCTTCAACTGGAAACGCTTGCAATACGCCGTGCCTCCTGGTTTGTTGAACGAACTGAAGATGCCTGTGACGCATGTCTTCCAAGCCTCTCCACGTTCAACATGACGCATGCCTCTGACGACCAAAGCTTTAGGGAGACCGTGGCTCAGTCGAGGGTTGAAAGCTACCCTGGGCTAGGTGAGGTAGAGACACGGATATGTAGAGACGATGTATTCCAGTAGTTTAGTTACCTCCGCTAATGCTCGTACCTGTAGCGCTGTACACGTGTGCACGTGACTTGAAGTCATAGTGCTCGGGCGTGATATCATGCACTGGAAACAGGGCTACACTGCCGTGAACTAGTGCGCTTATTTTAACCGTGATATCACACTTAGAACTGCAATACTGTTGTCACATCATGCCTTTTTTTGCAGTTTTGCATATATTTCCAAAGATGGAAACTGTTTGCTCAACAAACTCTACGGGATGGAAGAAGAATTGAAAAGTGTGGTTTGTTTTGTGGCTTTCAATGAAGGACAAAATCTTGTTGTTTTTGGATACACGATATCAATTAAAAGAGAGTACAGTTGGGTAAATTACATCGGTTAATACCACAATTACTGAAGGATAGACGTTTTCCTATGTATTACCGGAAAAGCAAGGAACAATTTGATTTTTTAAGTGCTAATTAGAAATGACAAAGAAAAAGAATAATGAACAAGATCTATTACTACTGAAGACATGCTCTCACTGCAGGTTTTGTTTTGAAAATGAGAAAGACATATAACAATAAACATAATTGATCTATATTATTGTTTTCAATTAACGCCTCGTTACTTTTGTAACGCTAAAATTCACATTATCCATGTCAGAAATATTCTAATAGTTAAATACCAACTGGAAAGCAACCGAACAGTCAACAGACAAATAAAATAAATTCTATTACATGATTCTTCTCCCATTTACTGCCAAACTGCTTGTCTCATAAATTGATGCCGAAAATCGGGTGATTTGTGATTGTATAGACATTTATATACATTCCTTTTTGCATTTATCATATCGACGATAGTTAAAACTCGGTGAGTATACAATCAAAGAGAACGAACGGTGCTGCAGAAGTGGTGTCGTGAAGTCCACGACGTGACAGCTGTGTAGCAGTGCCTATGGCAGGCGCCAAGGAGATGCAAGAGTCGCACTGGATTTCCCCTGCCAATGACGGTTCGCATTGTTTTGGAAAAAAGTGGCACCACATCACTTCTTGAAAAAAGAATCGTAAATACGATCTTTTAAACTAAATTCGGGCATTATTCTAGTGCTTACCGAAGTGTTGTTAGGTTCAAAGTGTGATTGTGATGAACAAAGGCGCTGTAAAATAATCTTCACTAGGTCTATCGGAAATGTTTATTGAGCGTGTTTTCAATATCAAAAAACGGCGCATACTAGATGTGAATTTTTTTTAAATAGGACATAGAATCATTTTCTGATAATGCAGAAATAAATGTAACAGCACTAAAGGCAAAGAAAACATGAAAGATGCAACTCTTCTTAGTTCTTTTACGCGCCAGGTATAGTTTTTTTCTATTTTCTCCGTTAGCCAACAATGGTGAATGAGATGAGATTTTTTTTTTTTTGTAACACCTCAAGACGAAAAGGCTGTACCTGAGAAAGATGTTTAGTTGCAGGAGTGGCTAGAGTCACTATTCCATTTAGAACATTTACATTATAAAAAGGTACATCAAACAAATATACGTCGCGTTCATTATATACCCAATTTTAAAAATAATCTGGTAAGAGAAAACAGCATAAAATACTACGTTCAACCTAAGGGTCCATAGCAGCATCTCGGCGGTGCGCCGTGAAAGGTTTTTGTCCAGAGTATCGACTGATGATTTTTCTCACCACCTCGGTCGACAGAGGCACTCGCCTCCGTGCTTTCTATCAACGAGACATAAAATAAGAATTACACCGGGTTTCCTGTAGCGCCTTTCACTACCGACACATGTTTCGCCTGCAACGAAACCTCGTAAATTTAAATGCGTTACAAGTTTTTTTTCGCAATGGATGTGGCGGACGTGGCGGTTCATCTCGCCTTTCCACTGAGGTCAAAGTGATCCATAAGTTGCTAACTGTGAAGTGAAACAGTAGCGGAAGGATGTCGGTGGGAGGTAATGGTGACCAGTTCCACAGCAACCTAATCCTGTACACACGGCCGCGGCGTGCCCGGAGCAATGTCGAAAGTGCATTTGCAGTAGTGTGCAGTAAATGGAATATTCTTCACAAAGCAATTAATGTACATTGATAAAGATTTGTTATTCTGTTCATAACATTGTATGAACTAGAGAAGGATTTAATGTTCAACATGCAGTCAGTATACAAGGTTTCGTCGATATAGGGAAGGCACCACAGGACTGGAATTATATATATCCAAGGCAGAAATACGTCAGCACGTTAGTTTAGTGTTTCCATAACAACAACTTGTTTGTAATGTTTGCTGCGTTCAGGAGACGAGTTGCGTTTCCTTCAGCGCTGCGGCCGGCGCGGTGGGGCCACCGGGTAGACTTAGTTACTGGTGGCGCTAACTCGTTTGTACACCCCCTGTCGTCCGACACTCTGCCGACGCCCCACCGTCGCAGAGCACCTTAACATTGTAAGAAAAACGCCGTTTTGAAGACAAAAGTTTACCATTAATATAAAACCCATTATTTCTGAACGCTTATTCTACGAAAACTCAGTTTTTTGGTATATGGAGTAAGGTTAATTACCCATGATGCAGCTGACATAGTAACTAGTTTATAGATACCAACCGGAAAATGAACGCGCGATATCTGGACTGCGAAGAATGAAAATTTGTATTCCATAAAATCTATGTTTTTTTTTATATCAAATATAAGACTAAAACATTTTATGGGGTTTACTTAGTCGGTGATTCAATCAAAACATTAAATTAGTTTAATTAATAACCGTTTCATATTTAATACCCACACGGCGTTCGAGTAAGCAAAAACTGAATAACAAACTCATCTAACCGTTTTATTTATAAGTACTAGCCACAAAGCCCGTCAAAATTGACGGGTTTGGAGTATTCTGGCAATTAATTTCTTTTTAGTTGCTTACCTAAACAGAATTGTTTTGAAATAAAGCTCAATGTGCTGTAATTTCTCATCCCTTGTGATGTAGCAAAACGTTTCAGTTGTCAACTTGATGCAGGTCGCATTTCAGTCTAACCACAATCTTCGCTAATAATGCGATGAAGATCGATGTGTTAACGGATGACATAGGTTACATACAGTTGAAATAATGACCACATTGTAAAACGAAGGATACTAAATTAAATCATAACTTCAGTATTCTGGCAAATCATTTCATAGCAATCGCTTAAATAAACACAAAAATAAATAATAATATAATTCCTATTGCCTTGCGCAATAACAAAATGTTTCTGTTGCTATCCTGGTCCAGGTTGCATTTCAATCTAACAACAGGCAGTTCAATCATTACCGTGGTGCCACAATCTGATGAGGAATTCTTGTAGAACTCGACGAAATAAATCGAAAATAAAGAATAAAATTTTTTGATATCTTTCTTGGTTTTCGAGATATAGCATGTTGAAAATCAATTATAACTGTGATTTTGGTGAAGTTTCCTCTGGTCCAGGACGTATTTCAACCTAACAACAACCACCAGGAAGAAAATAAAACACATATAGTGCATTTCCACCGTGTAGATATAGCGGTTTTGGTAATTTGTTTTTTCTGGTCCAGGCCAGATTTCACCCAAACCACCTAAATTTTGGGATACGATTTCTCGAGAACTAAGCGAGATATGGAAAGAAAATGTATTATTTGTTTTTGATTTGTCTCTTCGAGTTACATACGATATCATCATCAAATTTGGCAATGTCGAAATTTTTCTTGTTCCAGGCCGCATTTCAACCTAACCACGTCAATTTTGAGATACAATATCTCGAGAATTAAGTAAGATATCAAAACATTTTATTCTCTACTTTCAGTTTTTTATCGTCGAGTTACATAAGAATCCATCAACAAATTGCGGCTTCACGGTTATCGTAGAATCCCATAACCACATACAGTACTACGCTAAACCACGGAGGAAATATTTCCTCCATGTGCTAAACATACCGCCAGAGAAACAATACTTCCTTTACACGCATATTAATACATATACTTATCACATTTCAATGGTCACATTGCATCGCGAAATAAACCAAATAAAAAATCTATAAGGGTTCTTCAATCTTAATTTTTTTATATTCGTTATTCAGAATTATACTAACACATTTGAATAGCTGACACAGTTACATGCGGCTGAAATAAGGCATCAGTAAAACCAAAGTAAATTAAAAATAAATCTTAACAGCTTACGTCATTCCAACGTAATATTAGTTTTAATGGGTGGAAGGTGATATTTTCCACCGGCCGGAAAGTGGTACTGCCCTGTTGAAATTTGTATCAATTGCTTCGTTATAATGGCATCTTCTTCACATTTGCACCCTCCTTTTTTTCGGAAAGTCGCCACGAATTAAATTAAAAATTCTGAAACATAAGACGCTCCGCAACCGAAAAAATGTTAGCAACACTTTCGTTAGAACGAAGTAATGATTCAGAAAAACAGAATGAACAGAAAAAAAAAATTAAGTTACTAAAAAAAACAAAAAAAAAAACGCATGCCCTCTGCTGTAACTTCAAGTGCCAATTCTAATAACAATGTATCAAAACTGCCGCTATTGCGAAAATTAACTTACATATATGTGATTTCAACGAATACTTCTACATAAACTAATATTAAATAAATCTAAGCAACTAATAAGTATGTTCTGTCAGTTAATTTATTCGTGGATGTCTAGAAATGTTATTAAATAACGTGGGTATTTCTCTGCAGTTGCTTAACTAATCAGAATTGTTACAAAATAAAGCTCATTGTAATTTATCGTTCATTGTGCTGTAGCAAAAAGCTTCAGTTGTCATCTTGGTCCAGGTTGCATTTCAGCTTAACCATAATATCCGCTAAAATTTCTGATAGAAAAGCAAAGCTTCAATCACGCGCAATTTAATACATTCTATGCATCGCGTTATAAACTTGATCCCAAATCTTCACAGGTTCTGACATATTTCTTTCTTAATACCTATGATGAAGATCGATATTTTAACGGCTAAGAAAGCTTACATCGGCTGAAATAATGACTCCAGCAAGAACGAAGGATGCTATAACAACTTAAGCTATGCCATGTAATATTTCATTGTGGTTTAGGCCGTATATATCGCGAACAATTTGCAACTTCTTTCATTTGAACCATGTAATGTTTCAGTAAAAAAACTGATAATTAACATGCCAATTTAAACGCAAATAATTTCAGTAATAGGACACAGTTTAAATTAAAAAAAAAAAAATTATTCATGCCCTCTGCGTTAACGTCAAATGAAACTTGTAATTCTAATCCATGCTAGTTACACTCTAACCAAACATTTAGCAGCACTGATGCTCGAAATACAAAGTTTTTATCTTACAATATCTATGGACAAAGAATTTAAGGAATACTTCAATATATCAAAAGTATATTATGTAAATATAAGCATCTAATGATTGATATATCGATTTTAACGCAATACATACTTTATTTCAGTGTTATGTGAGTTAATTTATTCACTGTTGTTGGAAATGATATTAAATAACGCGCACTCCCACAAATAATATCGTAAAGCGTGACGTCATAGCGCAACGTCATAGCTTGACGTCACCGCGTGACATGACGTAGGTGCGACAACGCTACATCTTGTCTATTATACTAATAGATTACTAAATCGTAATCATATAATGGCCCTTTAATCAGAATTTAAACCAAATATTTTGTAATATATGTTAACGGCAAAAAGTTCACTAGTGAGGTTATTTCTGAATACTGTACTTGGTGGGTGATGGCGTGGCCGGCCGAGTTCACCAAACTATAGGCAGCTCAGAATAAAGGCGCAGTCAACAGACTATTATTATAGCTTACTCACAGTATAGGGCGTCCTGTTTTGTATTTGGTCACAAAAAGCCGACCCACTGAGGTTGGTAGGCACGTGATCTGTGTCAACATAGCAATTAATAATGTATTGTGTCGACAAGGTGCAAAGTATGTCAACAGTCGATTAGTATAGGTTAACGAGAGTGGGAGGCGGCCTCCTATAGGCTGTACAAATAGCCTATAGGTTAGCGAAGATGCATCCAGCAATGCTGTCATCGGCTCCACGGGAGGTCCCACTTGTACGGTGAACTGAACGTAAGAGGTAACGTGGCCGGATAATTGACAGTTCTTTTGTGTCTAAGAACCGCTGTTAGAGCACTACTTACGTGTGTGCTGTATCCAGTTTTCTTGAAGGATACATTCTTATCGCTAAGTAAATTGGTTTTGTTGCTATAAATTCTGCTGGGCCAACTGGAGTAGCTCTTCATTAGAGCACTGAATATTCGCTGTCGTCGTGGACGAAGCTGAGAACATGGGTCATGGGCTCGACGTTGTTTTCAGCTTGGAGGAACAAAGATCCTGTAATTATGCGGCTGAGTCGATCCTATTGCAAAGGAGTCATCCGCGGGTAGTTACAAACGCCAAATGTACCAGGAAGAAGATAAATCATTGAAATAATGACAGGAATTGCTTCACAATTTGGGAAGAACAGCGTTTACAATCTACATCCTTTGATATTGGACTGTATATCATTTCTTTTCTTTGACAGTGGTCGGGTTTCTTCAACTAAGCTAGTGATTCACAAAGGTTTTTTGGAACAAGGCCCTCCTCCATCAAAAGAAAAACTACCCCACTCTCCCACCACAACTTTATCATTAATAATATAAATGCATACTTCTAAATACTAACAATGACGTCTCGGAGGAAACTCACTAAGTGTGTGATGTCGACAAAAGAGACACATGACTAGTGACGGAAACCTAGGGTACCGTCCCCCAAGGGCAGCGAAAGCGAGTCTGTTCATTTGATTGTATTTTTGGCCTTCCTTTATCTGTTCTTGACCGCGAGAGTTCTCTTCACTGATGTCTGTGTAAGGCGAGCTGTCAATTCATCCAGCATTTTGATTAACATCTTAGTCTCGTGATGAGTAGAAGTAAAAGACAGTCAACAAAAGATGTGTATGAGGAGAAGTGACGGCTTGGTGTGCTTAAAGACACAATACACCATGAGCGGGAGTGGCGACTGCGTAAGCAATACTTGCAAAATATTGCCGCGGCCGGCGCACAGATGGCGGTAGCACAAACAAACTTAGCTCCGCACTGAATGTTGTCGCCGGTGTTTTTCTCTCGGACCAACAAACAGTCAAGACATCTGCGCATGGCAGTAAAACGGCGCAGCATTCAGAGAACAGGCTCGCTCGGCATCTGCTGTCGCTGTGCTGCGGCGCCAATGAAACATTAGGTGCGCACCCACACAACCCACAGCCGGCGTTTCAGTGTGTCTTCCCGCGTATTCGACACGTCACTAATACATATCTTCAAATCGGCAAAAAAGCACTGTTGCGAAATGGAAGCAATTTGATAACTGTAAAGTGGGTAAGTCGCGTTCAGAATCTGCTGCAGGAAATTCCAGTGCTTGTGTTGAACTGAAACATTACTTTAAACGTCGCGCAGGGCCAGAAACCATTTTTTCAAGCATTTCAATCGATTTGAAGCAAAGACGCCTCGATACCCGATTTTACAACTGAACGAGTATGTCTGAACTAACTGTTGGGCACCAAGCGAACTCGAAGAGTTCGCAGGTAAAAAGGGGACGTTGTTGTGACCAGGCCGGTTACACATTGGGCGGTTTCGTCCGCTCCGGAAAATTTCTCCGTCGCCGCCCTTCAGGTAGTGCGCGAGGGATCAAATGGGAGCTTACGCACTGGGCGGAGGGGAAAACCCGCGGCAGCGCTGCCGTCGACGGCAGGTATACGACCGCGCGCTGCCACTACATTGGGCGGTTGTTTGACCGCCCCAGTCCAGAAAGTGGCCGATGTGGCCAGATGGGCGCTTGCACACTAGGCGGATTCTAACCGCTTGTGCGTTTTCAGTCTGTGTAAAGTTATCATTTTTTGAATTTAAAAATCGTAATGTGAGTTAAGTGGTGATAGATAATGATCATCTCATTTCGTTAGTGGAAGCTAGACCAGTTTTAAGAGATAAAACAATGGTTTCTTTTAAAGATCGGGACGCTACCAGGAACGCTTGGAAAGAAGTGTGCCTTGAAAGTGGAAAGATTTTGAAGAAATGGAAAATTAGGAAAAATGCCTTGGATAGTAAACTATTGATCACGTATTTACCTAAATTTTTACACTTCAACTAGAACTTGAAAAATATTGAATCACATTTTATAGAAAGATTTTGATGCCTGTGTCCTTATATCTTAGACATTTGTCAAGGAACACTTTCAACATTCGAAATTCTGTCGCTTGACATTGTGAGATTTTTTTTTCTTTTCTTTTTTAACACAGCTTTGACGAATACAGTGAGACAAGCTGTTTAGTAAATTCGGCATCATCTTCGCCATTTACTGTCGATTTTTCTTTGTAAAGTAATAATTTTTAAAACACTCAACATATTACAACTTAAGCAAAAATGTTTAACTAGTCGTTTGTGCTTGTAAGAATAAAAGCAATGTAGAGTAAACTCAACAATGATGAGTCGATTACACAGTGAAGTATATGTATTAGTTACAAATAAACGAAAGACTTAGTCATTATATGGCATAGTGTATTTTTAAAACTTTTCTTGTACACCTATTCATATTAACCTAAAGGAGTTTTCACCCTAATTAACATAAAATAAATATAGGGGATTGGAATTATATTAAATTAAATGTTTATCTTTAGTAGGTCCATGAGAAATCTGCTTACTTCAAGGTGATTAACAGCATTTCCACACTTTGAATACAATTCATCAACTGTGTATTTCTCCTTTGAATGACATACTCTCGATATAAACATCCCAAATTAATTGAAAAATTTGCTGTTATCGTTCCCCAAATATCGTTCCTCCTTTGGTTTATTCTTTTCCTATTTCTATGGCGACGGAACCGTTAAAATAAAAATTTAAAACCTAACTACGAAATAATAAACACCAAATTAACTAAATTAACATCTAATTTCACAAAAAGAAACTCAAGTCACAAAAGCAAGGTACTGACGCCCGACCACGTCATCTTTTTCCTGCTCTTCTTAGCAGTGGAAGTTTCACCGCTGAAATGGCAGCGGTAGTTCGACCGCTCAATGTGTAAACACCTCAAGTTCTATAGGCGGCGACGGAGAAATTTCCGGAGAGGACGAAACCGCCCAATGTAACCGGGGTTTTCCCGTAGCGGAAACTTAACCGCTGCCGCCTATAGAATTTGAGGTGTTTACACATTCAGCTGTAGAACGTCCGCTGCTATTTCAGCGGTAAGACCTCCGCTGCTATGAAGAGCAGGTAAAAGATGACGTGGTCGAGTGTCAGTACCTTGCTTTTGATAACTTGAGTTTCATTTTTTGAAATTAAAATTTAATTTAGTTAATTTAGAATTTATTACATCTACATATATACTCTGCAATTCACAAAATTGTGGGTGGCAGAGGGTCCTCAGCACCAAACCTAATCTCTTTTTTGCATTCCAATCCCTAATGGTACGAGGGAAAAAAGAATTCATATAAGAATCATTGCTGCACCTTATTTCTCTAATCTTATCTTTCCTGTCATTCCGCCTCAAATAGGTTGGTGGACGAAGTATTTCACTACACTCGTGAGTGAAAGTGGGAGTACACATGTTTACCAATAAGTTTAAACGAAACGTGCGTCGTCTATCTACCAGAGACTCCCAGCCTAGTCTACTAATCAGTTCTGTGACGCTTTCATAAGGACTGTAGCAAGCGGTCACGAATCGAGCGGCATTTCTCTGTACTTTCTCTATACTTTCGATCAACCCCTTACGAAACGGATCCCAAATGGCACTACAATAGTCCAAATGTGGACACACAAGAGATTTGTACGCTATCTGTTTGTTCATTGCAAGTTTTCAAGATTCGACCTATGAATCGCAGCCTAGAATTAGCTCTACCTATTAACGAATTAATGTGTAAATCCCATTTCATGTTCGTTTGTACTGTTACTCCCAAATATTTCATAGAATCAACCATATCAATAACTGAATTGTTTAACTCGTATTTCTAAACAATTGGATTCTTTTTGTTAGTTATGCTCATAGTCTTGCACTTTTACAATTTAGCGTAATTTAGGTTTTGAAATTTTATTTTGACGGTTCAGTCGCCATAGAAATAGGAAAAGGTAAAACCAAAGGAGAACAGAATATTTAAGTAACGACGACACAAAGTTTTTCAGTTATTATGGGATGTTTATTTCGCCATTCAAAGGAGAAATACCCAGTTATTAATGATATTTAACGTGTTTAAATGCTGGCAATCACCTTGAAGTGAGCAGATTTCTCATGGAACTACTATAGATAAACATTTAATTTTATATAATTCCAATCCCCTATGTTAATTAGGGTGAAAACTCCTTTAGGTGAAAACGAATAGGTGTTCAAGAAAAGTTTGAAAAATACACTATGCCATATTATGGCTAATACTTACATTTATTTGTAACTAATTCATATACTTCACTGTGTAATCGACTCATCACTGAGTTTACTCTACATTGCTTTTATTCTTACAAGCACAATCGACTAGTTAAACATTTTTGCTTAAGTTGTAATATGTTGAGTGTTTTAAAAATTATTACTTTACAAAGAAAAATCGAAAGTAAATGGCGAAGATGTTGCCGAATTTACTAAACAGCTTGTCTCACTGAATTCGTCAATGCTGTGTTAAAAAAAGAAAAGAAAAAAATTGTCTCAAAATGTCGAGCGACAGAATCTCGAATGTGAAAGTGTTCCTTGACAAATGTCTAAGATATAAGGACACAGTTATATACTGTTAAACATCAAAATCTTTCTATAAAATGTGATTCAATATTTTTCAAGTTCTAGTTGAAGCAGTAAAAATTTATGTAAATACGTGATCAATAGTTTACTATCCAAAGGCATTTTTCCAAATTTTCTATTTCGTCAAAATCATTCCACTTTCAAGGCACACTTCTTTGCAGGCGTTCCTGGTAGCGTCCCGAACTTGAAAAGAAACCACTGTTTTGCCTCTTAAAACTGGTCTAGCTTCCACTTACGAAATGAGAAGATCTTTATCTATCACCACTTAACTCATATTACGATTTTTAAATTCAAAAAATGATAACTTTACAAAGACTGAAAACTACAAGCGGTTGAAAATCCGCCTAGTGTGCAAGCGCCCATCTGGCCAATCGGCCACTGTCTGGACTGGAGTGGTCAAACAACCGTCGAATGTAGTGGCAGCGCGCGTTTGCATACCTGCCGTCGACGGCAGCGCTGCCGCGGGTTTTCCCCTCCACCCAGTGCGTAAGCTCCCATTTGATCCCTTGCGCCACTGGAGGCCATTTTCGGCCTCCTACCTATCATTTGGGAGGTCGAGGGTCAAACCTCGTTCGGTCATCCTGGCTGAGTTTTCCGTGGTTTTCCTCAGCCACTCTAGGCGAATGCCGGGATGGTGCCTATAAGGCCACGGCCGACCTTCCATCCCCCTTCCCTCCCCATAGAGTAGATTGGCTGAAAAAGTCTTCGTGACTCTCCAGCAGCCCTCAGCTGAAGGCTGGGAGGAATGGAAAAAAAAAACCTACCTGAACGGCGAGGACGAAACCGCCCCGGGTGTAACCTTACTGCTTAATGTTTAAAGCTACCTGTAAGGAAGATGGCGTCTCTTTGGTGATAAGTTTTACTAGGATGCGTGTTCGATTTGCGGTTTTCCGTTGTATATCGATACCACTGGAAGGAAGCCACGGTGGATTCCTCTACGCAGTTCTCTTGTCATTTTCACGAGCTGTAAAGTATTAGAAAAAAAAAAAAATTCTATGTTGCTCACAAGGCAGTTACAAAAAATTTTCCAGGTCACTCTCTACTAAGCGAATAAAGAAAAAGTTACCGAAGATGATTGAATAAATCGAAACCCGTATACGACAACATAGCTTATTTTATTTACACTGACGGAAAAAATTGAGAAAAACATCATTAAGGGTAGTTGGATCGATCACCCAGTCCGCTGGTTACTTTTGGAGCTTCTCCGAAAGCTTGCTTGATGATATGGGAGCGTTCATAAACTACGTGACTGGCTTGTCAAATGGAGTGTGGGATCGAGCCAAGCTATGTAATTTTTTATTATTTTTATTTGTCTCAATTAGAATGGGGTACAGAATACGCAACAGCATGTTGATATTTATATCGTATTTTAGATAGTCTGTTCACTGACAGCGCAGCGAATGCTGTTCATACCAGCCGAGAAGCGCATGCGATAACTACACTCAAATTCACCGGGATTTTTTCCCCACCAGTTGCTTTTGATGTTTTGAAAGATTTTTCAATTCGGTTCGGCCGCATGTCACCGCACCTTCCGTTGATAAATAATTTTAATTTTGTTCTGTCAAGTCTAGCACTCAATAAAGTGTTCTTCCAAATTCAAATAATAAACTTTACAAGGCAAATTTTCGAAAACTGCGTCATAGATCTCTGGATTTTTTTTTTTTTTTTTTTTTTTTTTCGCAGCATGTATAGTTTACTCTATTTTATTAGTGAATAAACAATGATCAATCAGATGAGGAGAATGTTTTTTTAGTAACATATCAAGAAGGAAAGGGTCCCTGGCTGTACCTGAGAAAGTTGATCATTTGCAGGAGTGGCTGGTGTCACCATTTCATTGAGTATATTAATAATAATAAAAGAGAATATAAAGAAAATATAGGTCGTATTCATTATATGCGCTATAACTTTGAGGGTATTCTGCTACAGCCCAAAATATCTTCTGGAATTAATATGGAAAAATAGTGTGTTCAACGCCGGGGAAAGGGGGGGGGAGGGTCAAGAGAAAAGTCAAGTCAGTGTACGTGGTAGGAGGACAGGCCACGTTGTTTGTGGACGTTCCCTCCGCGATGAACCTACGGCACTTCCTATTTGTGAATTTAGTTTAGTATAGTTTTACTGGGCAGTGCACTGGTTACTATCATTAAGGACTTGTTACTCGTACTTTTTTTATTAGATATGACGAAGGAAAATCTGAAAGCAAAGGAGCTTTCAAAATGAAAAAAAGAGAACATAACAAGCGTTGGCATAATGCATGTCTTCTTGACATGACATGACTTCTGCATTGCATCGCTTTGTTTTAACTGTACTGGACTATAATATCGTGTACCATCTTGAATCTTCGGTGTTGTCATTCATTTACAATAACTTTCAAAATATCCGCAGTAAGCATTTGATGTTTTCTCGAACGTCCTAATGATTTTTTATTATTGTTTTCTCAATAAATTTCTTTTTAATAAGTTAGTGCAGAGAGAGTGTTGTTGCAGGATTTTTTTCCCGCGCCGAGTGTGGTCGCGTGCGCAGGCAGCGTGCCATGTCAGTGCTGTGGTGCTGCTGTACCAGAGTTATGGACAGTGACGCGTGAGAGGATACTACCAAGAAAAGAAATAGAGCCTTCGTGAAGAGAAGAAGCTGAAATCTGCGAAAACTACTGGTAGCCGACGAGATGAAGTGAATGCTCGTGCATGGTTTGTGTATGAGACGATGAAATCCTCGTGGCATGGACACATTGGAGACGTTTGATTATACATTTATCTGATTTTACTTGTGCAGCGCTAAAATAGTTGTTATATGCTAGTGTGGATCATTTGTTTTCTATATAACATAATTATAATTAACATTTATTCTGCCAGGAAACACTTCCTTTATCACTTATAAAATATTCAACAAAATTGTTTCTTATTCCCATAGCAGATTGAGAATAACGTCTTCCTCTACCATCTAAATTCTACATATTTTAAGATCCAATTTCTCTGCGCCATGATCCTTCCACAATTTCATGATCCTTATTTTCAGAATCAAAGGTTCCATTAGGGTTTGCAGTGATCTAGACTGACTATTTCGCTTTTAAAAAAAAATATGTAGGTGTACTCACGCCGTTACAACTACTTCAGTATTTGCAGGCTAGAGGGCTATTGTTGTTCGGAATATACGAAATGCGACATAAGATTCCAAACACATTCTCTACAACTTTTCTTGCTCTTGATAGTCTGTAGTTGAAAATGCGCTTTGTAGTCGTGATTATCGGGATATGGCTTCATCATATGTTCGGTCAATGCAAAAGCACTGTCTCCTACCAGTGCGAAAGGCATATTTGGTCCACCTTGTCGTATTGGCTCTGGATCTGGCCAGTTGATTTGCAGCCAGAGCTTTATAAAAAGCAGTCTCTTGGAACACTCCACTGTCAAAAGATTTTCGTCTTGCACCACAATTTGCATAAATAAAATTATATTCGGCATCCATAATAGCCGAAAGGGCAATACTAATTTGATCTATGTAGTTCTAATAGTCGCTGCCGGAATAAGAAGGAGCCTGAATCAAAACGTATTTACCATCCATTCATTTGCAATAGCTGGAACCTGAAATAGCATAAATAATAATTACTTTGTAAGGAAACGCATACATGTTAATTTTCGTGGCTCTGCGTATCGATTAGGTCGACGCCTGTTAGCTGAACACCCTCGCGGGGCACACGGCGGGTATGGGCTGACTGTAGCCCTGCGATCCTGGTACTGGAAGACCGGCACACGGCGGGTATGGGCTGACTGTAGCCCTGCGATCCTGGTACTGGATGGACATTAGTGAGCGTGGTTTGATATTTAGTCGGTATAAAACCAGAAACAACTGATAACTTGCCGACAAATTATGTACCTCAATACAAAATAAACAGAAATGAATAACTAGCAACCGAAAATCTTGGACCATTAGCAACAGGTGACGGTTATGCAAATCCTGATTTGTTTTCTGTAACAGACTCATTCACTGGATACTTGTAAACATCCCTGCGGGTGCGGGGTTATCACCTGGCAAGTAAATCACGTTGCAAGAACTCATTATGGCTACTTTCTAGTTTCATTATCTTAAAAATAAGTACATTTATTATTAAAAATTCACATTTGTATTTATATGAATGGATAAAATAATTGTGAAAATTATTAATATTGAATTTAATAACTATGCAGATAAAGATGGGATAGGTCAGTTAATGAAAGAATATTTTTATGAATGTGCCTATAAACCAGAGATTTCGATCTGAGCAAAGTTTGAGTTCTATTTGAAGTCCATTTCATGCCAAACCAAAAATTGAGTCCCTATGCAGATACAACAGTTAAATTTTTATGGAAACATATGAATACGTTTTACTATATCCGTTAGGATAAGTAATACAATATAATTAATAAATTAATTACGCCACGCGAAGTAGCTTGTATTTTTTTAAGGCTCTGCACTAATAAATATATATAATAATAAGTGACACGAAGGTAGTAAACAATATGAATAAACTTATGTTGGATTACATTGTACTTCTCTTACCGCTGGAAGCAGTTCCGTTGTTTTCCGTCGCGGCAGTCCTCAGTAGGGTTCGGATCCTTACGAGAAGTCATATGTTTTCCCTGCCTTCTTTTTAGAGCTGTAATGCTGAATTAAACACTGATTCAACGTTTCTGATTGTATTTTAATGTATTTTATATAGCATGTAAATGCATATTCAGACTATTTTCCTAGTTTTGGCCATCATATTTTGAGTAAAAATCTAGCCATTTTTAATAATGCCGGAAATTCACTATATGTTATAGATGAGACGGAATTAGTAAAATTATTCACAGAGCTTTACTCCTATTACACATTGGAGGAAAAAGTAAAACTAATTGTCACTGAATTGGTCAGAATTCACCAGTCAAGAATTAGTTATATTTTATAGTAATTCTCTAAACGTACTGTTCCGCCCGCCTATTAATCTCGACAATGCAACAGCAGTATGCCTGTGTCGATGCGCGTCAATCAATGTCTCACTGTCACCAATACATTTGAAAATAATTCTGTAGTGTTGAACCTGCAATGGATCAGTGAGTACCACCATGCTGGAAAAAAACCCTGAAACTACGGGGTTACGGAGTTCTACAGGAATTTGGAGAGGCTCATTTTAGTACAGGCGAAACAGTTATTTTTTGTAAATTATTTGAAATTAAAGTGACTTCAACAAAGCTACTTAAAATTTATTTTCCAATGGTTTAATGATTGCAGGGAAGCAAATTATACTGTCTACATGAAAGCGACAGTACTAGATAAAATAAATGATGTATAATTGAGCATGTTTTCATCTATAGTAAATTTTAATGTTTTGCCATATTTTGTCATTTTGAGGTCATATTTACCCTTTTTAAAGATCGTATTTGCCTGCATATTTCTGTTGTTTTGGTCATAAATATCGGAAGTCTAGCCATGAGCGACTGTCGCCAGCGTCCGACGCTGCATAGGAAGCGCACCTTGTCAGGGCTACTACGACCTTCCAGGAAGGTGTATGACTAAAGACGCTTGTGCGCTAATGTCACCTGTGTGCTTTTAGTCGGTCACCTTCTTTGCCATGTAAACCGAAACGGCCATATTCACGTTCCAAACATTACTGTTTCATACTGGTCCCTACATTTCTGCTACTCCTAAAACGGAATTTAATATCATTACAGCTGTGACGATTTTTTTATTTTAGCTAGTCACATTCTAAGTCAGTCTAATGTGATAAAAACCATCGTTGTTGGTTGTTATTTACGAAGTTTGTGCCGGTAAGATTCCCGTCTGCTACAATGGACCTGAACCAGTAGTAGAATATATAAAAATAAAACGTGAGTGTGTGGACGTTTAATTCTTCATGTACATCTACATCTACATATACACTCTGCAATTCACAAAATTATGGGTGGCAGAGGGTGCTCAGCACCAAAGCTAATCTCTTTGTTTTGCATTCCAATCCCAATGGTATGAGGGAAAAAAGAATTCATATAAGAATCATTGCAGCACCTTATTTCTCTAATCTTATCTTTCCTGTCATTCCGGCTCAAATAGGTTGGTGGACGAAGTATTTCACTACACTCGTGAGTGAAAGTGGGAGTACACATGTTTACCAATAAGTTTAAACGAAACGTGCGTCTTCTATCTACCAGAGACTCCCAGCCTAGTCTATTAATCAGTTCTGTGACGCATTCATAAGGACTGTAGCATGCGGTCACGAATCGAGCGGCTCTTCTCTGTACTTTCTCTATACTTTTGATCAACCCCTTACGAAACGGATCCCAAATGGCACAACAATAGTCCAAATGTGGACGCACAAGAGATTTGTACGCTATCTCCTTTGTTTGTTCATTACAATTTTTCAAGATTCGACCTATGAATCGCAGCCTAGAATTAGCTCTACCTACCAACGAATTAATGTGTAAGTCCCATTTCATGTTCGTTTGTACTGTTACTCCCAAATATTTCATTATCGACCATATCAATAACTGAACTGTTTACCTCGTATTTCTGAACAATTGGATTATTTTTGTTAGTTAGGCTCATTGTCTTGCACTTTTTACAATTTAGCGTAAGTTGCGCACCATGCGCTTGGCGATCGTCTTCAACCCTGGTCGGGGGGGGGGGGGGGGGATGGTTGGGTACGCTAAGCCACATGGAGGAGGGGGCAATTCCAAATGAAGCTAGGTAGCTTTTCACTCATTTTATTTGCCACAGCTAAAATAGGGTGCAGAATACACAACAGCATATGGATATTTATTTCCATCATTATCTCCTATTTTGATTTTGGATGCGTGTTACAAGCATGCGGTGCCTAGACTCAAATTTGCTTATGGATGTTATACGGGATTTTCCAAGTCAGTTACAGTTGGTACCGTTTTGACTCTTTGATAAAAGAATACAAATTTTGTTCTGTCAAGTGAAGTTCAGTGCATCTTTAATGGCAATTGGCCCTGAAACTTGATTTCAAGTTAAAAATGTGGTATAAAACGTAGCGTGGTGTGTGAGCGGTAACACTCTGGCCTCGCATTCTCCAGGTGAATTAAAAGGACATGGCAGGATTCCTTCCCGACCCAAAAAAATATGTGGTATAAAATGACGATGTCTTATCTCAAATGTTTATCTATCGAGTTTTGAAGATGCAAAACGGCGTCAATGGGCTACGGAAACCTTTCAAGCAGGATAAAGAATCTTTTCCTGGTAGGTGACAGAGCAACAGCAAAAGTAAATGAAAAATTCAACTCTCTTCAGTTCTTTTTTCTAATAAACGAAAAATATGAATTAGATTAGGAGAATGTTCCTAGTAACACCTGAAGATGGAAAGGTTGTACTTAAGAAATGGTCTTTTGCAGGAGTGGCTAGTGTCTGTATTTATAACTATAGAAAAGTATATAACCCAAATATCGGTCGTGTTCATTATATACCCAATAATTTTAACGACAGTTTGTAAGAGAAAACGGCACAAAATAGCCTCTGGAATTAGTAAGTAAAAAGCTATGTTCCACTCAGGGGGAGCATCTACAAGTCAGGTTACGTGGGGGTAGTTCAAAACATACCAAAATGGAGCCTCTCCTGCTATAGGTGTAAACTGAAAGTTTACTAGGTTGGTAAAAATAGTCTTAAAATAAAGTCCGGAAAAAAGCCAGCTTACAAATAGAGAATTAAACGTTTCATATGATTGCAGAGACATTGCTTGTTGAAAAATGAAACTTATATAGTTGCATAGTTTTAGCTACTATTTAATAGTAAACTAAGGTGAGGTGCTGTCATGTGAGGAGAATAGAGTACGCGAAGTAACCAATATTTTAGGTATCAAACACAATAGGACAACTAGATTTGTTTGTAGAAATTACTTTGCGATGTAGGAACTGATATGTTGAAGCAAACGTTAACAATGAGGTTCAGTTGTGTAGTGCATAAAAAAAGTTATGCATGATATATGGAGGAGAACAGATAACTAGCATCAGAAACGAGCACCTAATTTCAAACAAAAGGAAGAGAGAAAGTTTTCTAAGGAAACCAAGCAGTGAAATAAATTATGAGTGATGATGTTGAATACCTCGGACTACTAATTGCCCCATGGGCATAAAGTTCACGGGGTTTGATAATAACATTGCGTTTCGTTTCGTACCTTCGGTTAACGTAACAGTATCTGTGATTAGAGACACTGGAATTGTTCAAAAATGCATATGGAAATAAATATATTCACAATTTTCGCTTTTATACAGTAAGTGACGGAATGTTATTTGGTGGTCTAGTGCAAACTGTTTACTTTGTCCCTCTGTTAGAGCCTAGGAAAAGGCGTAAGGGACAGAGAACAATCAAAGACTCTAGAAATGACGGACAGCAATTACCGGCGAAGAAAGGAAATGGGTGAGGTCGGAATGCAGCAAATCCCGCGGCCAGCAGGTAGACTGGGGCACCTGCCTCGCCTCTAACAAAGAACGAGCGCCCTGGAGCAAGTCGGCACACTCCAAAGTGTCGCATGACGGCTGTTTGTCCATACCACAATGAGGCCAACTATAATCCGCTCTCAAAGCCCCCTTGACATTCGCTGTAGTGATCAAACATATTTCACCTACGGAGTTGTGCAGAATTGCAAAAGAACCATTTCGCAAATATTTTTTCGTCTGTTGAAACGCTATGTAGTGTTCAGAACTCCTGCAGGTGAGTATTTCGAAGAAGACAAGTTTCATTATATTCAAGATAGCTGGAAATCTTATGTATATATATATATATATATATATACGTGTATTTTCCTATATTTCACTTTTCAGCCACCCCTACCTAGCACAGATCATTAGTCTTTGAGTGTGGAAGTAGCATGGAGTTTCCTATCGTGCACAACGTTGGCCGAATTTCGGTAACTGTGGTAGTGTGGGAAATTTGGTGGTTGAAAGTGGTTGATCAAGGATATTTTCGTATTGCGACCAAAGACATGAGTGTCCGTATATTTTACTTTGCTGCCTGAACTGCATAGCGCAGATGACTGGCTTTTGTATGTGGTAATAGCATCGAGTC
Organism: Vandiemenella viatica; assembly: GCA_031002005.1. Lineage (NCBI taxonomy): Eukaryota > Metazoa > Arthropoda > Insecta > Orthoptera > Morabidae > Vandiemenella > Vandiemenella viatica. The sequence continues at coordinate 38,330,195 of CM061919.1, forward strand.
TTCCATCGTGCACTGTGGTGGTTAGATGTCGGTAGCTGTCAATACAAATTCTTTACAAACACTAACGAAGTCGTGGGCACCAACTAGTCATTCATATAAAAATATGGGGGACATGGGTACTGCCAACTTAGCCTGCAACCCGAAGGTTGTAACATGCGAAGTATACAGTTCAACATTAAATCCGAGCCACGGAGGGTCCTGGGGAGCCTCATATGAACAAAACAAACCCCGTCACAAAGGGATTTGAATCCGGGACCTTGAATTTGTAGGCGAGCAACAGAATGGAAACCGTTAAGAAATTCACGTTCTGCTGATCACTTCTGACAGCAAGATTTTGGAAGTATACGCTGAAATAGCTGATGTTCCGATACCATCAAAGTATCGATACCTACTCAAATGAGTAGTACTGAAATGAGTAGTACTCAAATTGTCTTGTGATACTTACCTATATGAGTACTTCAAACGTATCGCTATTTACTCATATCGATACTTTAAAAAAAAAAAAACCTCAGTTAATTACCTTAATGTCGAAATCTAAGAATATATGTGACATTTTGCTAAATTATTTATATTGTGTGCCAAGTCTAATAATATCTAAAAAAAAAAAAAAAAAAAAAAAAAAAAAAAAAAAAAAAAAAAAAAAAAAAAAAAAAAAAAACACAAGAAATATTTTTATTTATTCATTGAAATTATAAAAATAGCGCTAGTTGGTGAAATAGGGACATAAAACTAATTCTTTGAGATTATATTGTCTGTGGCAGTTGCCTGATTTGGCAGGCTCGGTTCAGTAGCACAGCATGGACAATGCGTTCAGAATTTAACACCGGGTGCGTTTCGATACTTTCGATTCGATACAAGTACTTTTCTTCTGATACCGAGTAATTATCGAATGAAGTGATTCGATACGAAAATTACTCAGTATCAAAACAAAGTATCGAATACTTACTCGTATTTACTTGTATCGGATCATCACTAAGTAAGAGGTCTTTAAATTCTCACAGTAACAAAGGATCATTTTAACTTCTGCAAAGCATCTGTTGTGAAGCTATGAAGGTACAGTAGAGTCTCGCTTATCCGACGCAAACGGGCTGCGGGAATGTCGGTTAATAGGGAAAGAAGAAACAACAATATCGTAAATGGTTGCTGGTGTCTTATTATTGATAAAGCTAATACAGTACAGTAATTACTTTCATTGTTCAATACAACTGAAAAGCATAAAAAGAGGTTTATTTATATTCAATTCTGTTTAAAAAAGTTTGTAATAGACTTTTGCTTGCCTGCCGAGTGTCTTTTTCTCGCCGCCATGTCACGCATTCTCTGTAGAAATAACACTTCAGTGCTGGAGGTTTCTTCTTGTTGCTCCATGTATATCAGTGGTTTCAAGGGCTTTCAATCATTCATTGTGATATTTTGGCACTACCTTTATCAACTATGTTTTCTTCCTCTTCTGTTTCCTTTCCACTGTTGTTAACAATGCTGACAATGTCTTCGTCAGTGACTTCATACAGGTCATCAAGGGCAAGCCACTCATTAAGGCCCTCATCAGTTGCATCTACGCATCCAGGGATTTGTTTGAGCAAAGACAACATGAATATAAATGGTACGCTGGGAAGGAAGGAAAATAGATTTACAGTGTGTGTGTGTGTGTGTGTGTGTGTGTGTCTTAAGAGTCGGATAACGCGGAATGTCGGATAAGCGAAGGTCGATTAAGCGAGACTCTACTGTATTTGTTCCTGCTAAAACTCTGTTCGCACTGATTCTTTGGTAAAGTGCAACATTTTGCTAAATTTCAGTTTTTACATTGTACTATAGACTATTATGGCATTTAGGAGACTTTATATCTCTGTAATTGGAAAAGAACTGATCCATTACACAACTTATAATTTTGGCTTTATGTGTTTCGTTTCAGAATTGCTCTCTGGTCTGTTTTGCGGTAGGGGATCGTCCATAAACCACGTAACTCAATGTTGGCCTCCTGTGAACTCCCCCTCCCCCCTACGTACCACGTAGCTTTTCCCCCTATTGATTCCAGAAGACATTTTGTACTGTTTTCTCTTGTCAGACTATCGTAAATTACATAAGGAGATAATTAAATGACGGACATAAATATTCACTTGCTGTTATGTGTTCTGTATCTAATTTTAACTGTGACAAATAATATGAATGAAAAGCTACGTGGCCTGGCTCGGAGCCCCCCCCCCCTCAACCCCTCCTCAGACGAGCCACGTAGTTCATGGAAGCTCCCTAGAGCCTGTGGTGGGGTTAACATTTTTTTTTTACAGCGATCCTATTTTTATATTTAATCTATTAGTATTTCTGCTACATTTCATCACTTTAGTCTTGCTTTGATTTATATTCAGTCCAAAATCTTCCTTCAGTATTTTGTTCATGCCATTCTGTAATTTCACAATATAACCAGCCCTTTCTGCTAACAAGACAATGTCATCAACAAGTCGTAGCAAACTGATTTTTTTCTCCCTGAACCCTTATGCCACATGGAAATTTTTCTTTGACTTTCTTTATTGCTAGGTTGAATATTAACGGGGATAAACTACAACCTTGTCTCACACCCTTTTTAACTGATGCTTGTCTCTCGTGATTCTCTACTTTTATTACAGCCACCTGATTCTTATATAGTTTATAGAGTATTCTTCTATCTCGATACTTTAGACCTGACTTCTTTAAAATGTTGAACATCTTGTCCCACCTAACATTATCAAAAGCTTTTTCTAAATCAACAAATGCCATAAAAGTATCTTTGTTTTTCTTGATCCGCCCTTTAAGTATTAATCGTAAAGCCAGAATTGCTTCCCATGTGCCACGATTTTTCCTAAACCCAAACTGATCTTCACCTACTATGTCTTCTTATGAATATTATTCTGGTCAGTAATTTTGAAGCATGTGATGTTAGACTAATGGTGCGATAATTCTCACATTTGCTTACTTCGGAAGTGTGAAGATGATATTTTTATTAAAATCAGTTGGAATTTCCCCTGTTCCATGACTTTTTGATATAAGCTTCAATAATATTTCGATTCCTTCTTCACCTAGGGATTTAAGAAGTTCTTCAAAATTCTGTTTGATCTTTCTATATGCAATATCTACTTTACCTACGACCATTTCCTTTCCTACTTCTTCACACTTTTATTCTAGCCATTTTTCTTTTGCATTTCCTATTTATTTGATTTCTAAATTGCCTGTATTACTCTCTTCCTGTTTCATCCCGAGAATCATTGTAACAGCTCCAAAATTTCTCCTGTGATCCAAGGTTTTCGGGCAGCTTGTTCCCTAAAGCCTAATGTTTCTTTACCAGCTTTCATTATTTCTGTATTTAATGCATTCCATTTGTCCGCGGTAGTGCTAGTTTCCGAATTACTTCTTAGACCTAAGTCTACCATTTCTGCAAATTTTTCTGCAAATTTTGTTTGTTTATTCACTTCCTGTCTGTTCTGCTTATACTGCTTCCTTATTCGCTTGAATTTCAGCCTGCACTTCATTACTATCAAATTATGGTCCAAGTCTATGTCTGCTCCTGGATACGCTTTACAGTCTACAACTTGATTCCTAAATCTCTGTTAGACCATGATATAATCAAACTGATATCTGCCTGTTTCCCCAGGACGTTTCCAGGTGTATATCCTTCTTGCATGGTTCTTAAACAGTGTGTTTGTCATAACTAGCTTGTATCTTACACAAAATTCTAACAACCTGCTTCCTCGCTCATTTTATTTCTCCTAGACCAAAGCGACCTACAGTATTTCCCTCTTTTCCTTCTCCCACTATCGCATTCTAATCACCCATGGTTATTAGATTTTACTCCCCCTTCACATATTGGATTAATTCTTCATTTTCAGCGTATATATTCTCTATTTCTTCATCATCTTCCTGTGACGTTGGCATATACACTTGTACTAACGTGGTTGGGGCGTGCTTTGTTTCTAACCTCATCAAAATCATCCTGTTACTAAACTGTTCATAATAACTCACCCGTTTCCCTACTTTCTTATTAATTACAAAGCCTACAATAGTGACTCCATTGACAGCTTGTATGTTAATTAACCTGTGTTCGCCAGACCAGAAATCCTGCGCGTCCTTCCATTTAATCTCGCTAATCGCAACAACACCAACTTAAGTTGTTCCATCTCCCTTTTTAAGTTTTCTAACTTACCTGCCCTATTCAGACTCGTAGAATGTTTCTATCCATTCTGATGACTCCTCTCTGAGCTGTCCCCCCCCGAAGATCCGCAATATTTTACCCAGGAATAAGCCATCATGATTCATTTAATTTGAGAGGATTACATGTCCTCGGGATACCCTTTGGGTCTTTAATGCAGTGGTTTCCCGCTGCCTTGTGCATCCCCATGCCGTTGATCATTTCTGATTCATCCGCCTTTAGGGGCCGTTTCCAACCCCAAGGGCAAGAGGGTGTCCTGGACCACTCCCTGCTCTTCCGCCTTCCTTTCGGAGGTCGTTGGCAAGCAGTGGGTGACTCCTGATACCGGGAATCTTTCAGTCCGTGCAAATAGGGTGCACCACGTGAAGGAGAGGTTGACATTTGGTTGGAAACCCTTACATCCCTACCCTGTCAATAACTACAAAAGAGCTGAAGAATGTGCTTCAGAAATTTCAACCTACTACAAAATGGAACATTCTAAAGGCAGATTAATACACTAAGTCATTAGAATCACCATAGCACGGGCTCTTAGCCCCAAGAAAACCAGACAGCTATATCAGATCTTCTTAACTATTATAAACGAAGCAGCAGAAATATGGATGCCTCTGCGTAAACTAGCATCAAATCTGGTACCATGGTGGAACGATCACTGTTCCCGAATGCTAAACATAACCTAGCCTCATCTAGGTATAAACAGGAAGCCACTTGGAAAAATTATTTAATTTATATGAAATTAGATGCCGAAGCCAAAAGATTCTTGAAAGTAAGAACATAAGCTCCCTGGAAGGAAATTTGCAACATTCTGAACAGCAAAATGCCTAGAACCACAGTCTGGAATATGATCAACAGACTTGGCAAGAAACCGATTGGAATAAAATCAGTAAGTAGTTGGCTAGACGACTTTACAAATAAGGTTTACACCTTATGGACCATTAAGCCCATTAAACCAGGTCAGGAAACATTATCGAACAGACACATTCAAGCTCATCAAACTTGATTTGGCTCTCAAATCTGTGGCTAACACTGTTCCCTGAATATATAACATTCATTATTCGTATGTCCACCATGTTCCTCACTGCGATACAACATTTGTTCACGAATATATGGACAAAAAGGATTGGACCACACGGATCACCATTCAATTGCAGATGTTGCTCTTATCGCCCAGTATCTCTTTCTTCAATAATTCTTTTTTTTTCTGTAATCAGTCTCTCGACCGGTTTGATGCAATCCTCCATCCCTTTCTATGGAACGCTAAGCTCTTCATCTCAACATACATCTTCAGTTATCTGCTTCATTTATTCTAATCTTTGTCTACCTCTACAGTTATTTCCTTCGACTGTTTCTTGCAATAACAAACTAAGAAGTCCTGCATGTCTTAAAACGCGACCCACCATCCTGTCTCTTCTTTCTGTTAAACTCTTCCACAAACTTCTTTTCTCACCCATCATTTCCAAAGTAGGTTCATTTCGTACTTTATCCGTCCACTTAATTTTCAGCATCCTCCTATAGAACCACATTTCAAGTGCTTCAGTTTTTCTTTTTTCTGGTAATCCTTTAAATCCATGCTTTGCTACCATAAAATTCTGTGCTCGACACATAGTTTTGAAAACTTCTGTCTGAGTTTTCAGATTAGTATTTGAGACTAAAAGATTTATCTTTTTCAAGGATGCTCTTTTCGCCGTTGCTACTGTACTTTTTATATCATTCCTGCTTCGGCCTACAGTTGTAACTTTACTTCCACTTGAAGTCATTTGCTTTTCCTATCGCAATCCGATCCTATTTTTGCATTTAAACCATTGTTACTGCCATCATTTCTACTACATTTCATTACTTTTGTTTTGCTTTATATTTAGGCCAAAGTATTCCTTCAGCAGTTTATTCATTAGATTCAGTAACTTCTCAATATCCTCAGTCTGATTTTGTAACAGAACGTCACCAGCAAATGGAAACATACTGATTTTTTCTCCTTGAACATTTACGCCACATTCAAATTTTTTGTTTTACCTTCCTGTGTAGCTTCCTCTACGTACAAATTGAATATTAATGGATATAGACTACAAACTTGACTCTCACCCTTTTTAACCGATTCTCTACTTTTATTATAGCTACTTGATTCTTATATAGATTATAATGGAGCGTCCATGAACGACGTGGCTCTATTGTGGCCTCCCGTGAATCCCTCCCCCGCCCCTACATAGCCTGACGTGGCTTTTGCCTCCCCCCCCCCCCCTTGGGGCACGTAACCTTTTCTCTTATTAATTGCAGAAGACATTGGTCCTGTTTTCTCCTAACAGACTATCGTTAATATTATTGCGTGTATAGTGGACACAACCGATAATTGTGTTATGTACATTTCTAAAATTACAAATATTTTGAATTAAATGTTGACTCTAGCAAATTCTGCAGATGATCAATTGTTACGAAAATCCTCTTTCTCATGTACAGTCGAGGATCCTATTCTTCTAAAAACCTGCTGTCCTCTTAAGGTCCTAAAAATCTCATTTTTTTTTTCATATGAATCATTACTATAGTTATGTGAATCTTTGCATGGCAATAACTCTGTAATTACTCTAGCTGAATGGATTTAAGGACTGATTCACCTTCGTAGTGATGAATGTGTGGAAATCTCAGTCGAAAGCGGGATTTGAAACGAAGAGACATGAGTCATCGTTTAGACATGTGTGCAGGGTGAGTGGTAACGCTGTGGCCTAGCAGTTAAGGTTTTTTTTTTTTTTTTTTTTTTTTTTTTTTTTTTTGGCAACGGAGGCCATACAGCCAGCTCGATGTAATTATTATAGCTTTCAGTGTATATGTCGTCATCCAGTATGTATTTTGTATTTTTCCAATGTATGGACGCCACAGGACGGACAGGACATTCACACATACACACAATACTTAAACATCCATGCCCGCGGCCGGATTCGAACCGGCGGCCTTCGGCACGCGGAGCTAGCACTCTAGCCCCTACGCTACCGAGGCCGGCTCGCAGTTAAGTTGGTAGGGCTTCGAATCCTTATCCGCCTATCTAGACTGGTTTTCCCACGGTTTCCTCAAACCGCTCCAGGCGAATGCCGGGATAGTCCCTTCAAACATGCCGTGCTCAAATTCCTTTCAGTTTATAGCCCTCTGTTCTCACCCCGTGTTAATGACATTGAAGCAAGCACTGGAAGACGTGCCCCCACGCCTTGCAGCTCACAGAGGACCTGGTGACCACGCCCAGCTCCTCCACAGCACACATCCGTTACGAGTTCCACCGTAACCTGTTTCAAACTCTTTCGTTTGTTTCTTCAGTTCCACCATTCATGTGTGCAATCTACTGAGGAATTACTCAGTTACCTTCCGCCGACTGCGAAGTAGTGCCTGAGAAGCGGATTAACACATTGTTTTTGAGTGAGTCTGTAGCCGGCCGCCGCAGGAGTCGTATCCGGGTTGACGCGGAGCGCGGCTCACGTGTCGAAAGCATTGGCCGATACAGCTACTGTGCCATGTAATATTAGTGTGTGGACTTTGTTTAAGAAGAACTTGATGTGGTCGACAGGAAAGTGAAGTTGGAACAGTACTGAGACGAACTGTGAATATTACATTGTGATGGTAGATAACTTAGTTGAAAACAGATTCAAATGCTAATTGTCTTTTAAAGAATTCTGTAATCTTTGGGATAACGAAGTTTCGATTAGCCTTTACCTTAAAATTTGGTGGTGGCCAAACCGGTTCGTGAGTGTTAATGTGCTTTGTGTGTCGTGGACAGGATTATTTATTAATGAACGTAATGAGTTTTTATTAATTATTCTCCTATTTGCTGCTTAGAACTGGCGTGCTTTCATCATGTGGCGACCGCGGCATTAACGAAGTATATTAATCAGATAATGAATTAACTACAAGACGTCTTATACGTAGAACTTACTAACTGTTAGCAAGACTTTATTTAAAATCAACCTATTCATCAAGGGCACAAAGGTCTTACAACACCTTTGACCTCGAACGCTCGGACCCGCACGAAAACATGCTAAGAATAATGAGCGACCATAAAGAAAACAGTGGTGTGTGTCATTTCCATGCAAAACGTTGCATTCTGCCTCAAGTAAAATTCTAATGGAGAGAAACAAAGTAACAAGATATCAAAACCATATGAATGACGTCAGTGTATCATTACACTTTCAGTCAACAGTGCCATAAACTCTCTGGTTAAAGTACATTAATATAGTGCAAAACACGCATATACAGCAATACCGCGCACCTGATAGTGCTTATATTAGTCCTCAAACTGCAGATGCAGGTTTTTGATGAAGTTGTTAAAACAAAGTGGAAGAGAACAATGTACACACTTCACTAAAGTCACGTTATCACATTCCAAATCACTTTCGCATTCACGCAGTACCAATATCAAAAGCCACACTAATTACATTTTCAAATGATGATGTTGGTGTGTGAATGTCATAATCTGGCTTTCGCCAAGCTTATTGCAACATAGGCTTACACGTAGGTGCAGCAAATTGATTGTAAATCATAGTGAATTTTCATGATGAAATCACGATCATGTATTTTCATTTGTGTTTGGCACATTGGAGACTTACAAAATCAATAATCCTTCTGATATAGACCTTATATTGCCGAAAGAAGTAAACATCAAGTGGTTGGCAATATTTTGTTGTTTTCGGTGGCAATATCTTCAGCATAACATCTTTGTTTGGAAGGGTACGATCTGTATGACCTGACCAGGAATCGGGCAACAATATGCGATAGTGCGGAGTTCTGCATGTAAATGACACACTCCACTGTTTTGTTTATAGATCGCTTGTTGTTCTAAACATGTTTTGGTGCGGTTCGGAACGTTCAAGGTTGTCAGTGCTATCCCACACTTTCTTATTAGAAACGCAAGTTGTGGAGGAGAAGTCTTGTCTTAATGAGCGGCCTGGTGGTTTAGTAGTTAAGGCGTCTGACTTGAGACAGAAAGGTTCCCGGTTCGAATCTCTGGAGGATTACACGTTTAGGTTAGCTAAGGAGAAAAGGAACTGGCCATCCTATCTCCGATGCCACACTAAGTATACCATCGATGGGTTGCATACCACACTTAGCTTTAGCTTACGTTCATATTGCTGTGTATTGCATTTCTTTTTACTTTATCGCCGTAAGTCGTTTGCAAATTATTCGTTACTTTCTTCGGTAATTCATTCCAATCCCTGATTCCATTACTCCAACAGAAAATTTTCCCACTCCCATATGCATGAAATCGAATGGCATCTTGTGCCCATAGTCGTAAGAATTTAAACAGTACTAAAAAGTTCAAAGCACGTTTTGGAAAGAAGATAGCTTTGGTCAGATTGTCATAACTTAATCTAAATAAAGAGCTTGATAATTTTTTTTTTTTTTTTTTTTTTTTTTTTTTTTTTGTGGCATTTAGCCTTAGGCTAATCTTGCCAGGAGCAGAGGGTAGGGATACTATGTTTTAGTTGTTAGTTTTCTTTATTTTAATGATTTTATATTAGGTTTTTGGTTTTTACAACATACTTGTGTATTGAATTGATCGCTTTTGCGTCTGGATCTGAAAGAGTAGTCATTAAGGATATTATGTCTGTCATTTTTGGAGCGTTTCTTATTAGTTCTTTTCTGGCTTCTTTGTATTCATCACATCTGAGAAGGTAATGATAAATATCTTCCATTGTCTCACATCTGGGGCAGTTCGGTGAGTCCGCGATTTTCATGATGTGCTTTTTATCATTTAATAGGGTGTGTCCTGTGCGCAGTCTGTTAATTAGGGTAATCTTGTTCCTGTTTAGTTCTTTTGTTTCATACCATGGTTTCTTGTTGATCTTGTTACTTATTGCCCGATGCCAAAGTCCTTTTGTTCCTTTGTTGTTTTCCCATTTCTCTTCCCATTCTTGTCTTATCCGGATTGCTGTCCAATGTCTGAAATCTGTGAATGGAGTGGTCACATCCAATTTTTCATTGGCCGCTAGCTGTGTTTTTGCTGCCCTGTCAGCATTCGTTACCATGTATTCCCACATGACTTGGCACCCACTGAAGACTTATATCCACGTCCTGTGTTGTCAATTTCTTTATCTCTCTAGCTACTTCGTATGCCAGATAATTAAGAGCTTGATAATTTAAGACAATTACATGTGTACTTGCACACAGGTATTACTAGATGGCGCCATTAATGCAATGTCATGGACATTTTACGTTTGATGGTTCAATAATTTCTGGACTGTTGAGTGAGTAATACAAATGTTTGTTCCAAGTTTTTGAGGCTAAGACAGAACTTTTTTTTTATTATGAAGAGAGTGCACAAGGTCAATAAATTTGCAATATCTTACGCCACGAAATATTTCCTTGTTAAATATCAGCAATATCCTCAAAATTCTCTACCTCTTGGATGTCCGCGTCATAGTTTTTTCAGGTCCAAAGTGTTTAAAAAGGATTTGAGTGCCAAATCGGTGTAAACTCGTTGTAAATTTTAAACTGTTAATCTTAGTAATGTTTTATTGCACCCTGGTCAATTGGTAGAGGCTAACCACTGCATAGTTATTGGATTAAAGTAAAAATATACTCATATTTTATCATGAAGGAGCTACCAAACATAACTTATTTTATAATTAATCAGGAATTGATGAAAACTATCAAATTTATCGAGCCAAGACCTATAACCAATCTTGAAGATCGCAGTTTCGGCGTTGAGTGGTATGTCGTTTATGTTTTTGTGATAAATATTTGGCGCGATACGCATCGAAACTTTGGAGAAGCGACCAGCGGAGCTCAGCGTAAAGCGCCGTATTCTCTCCTCCTTCCTCTGTCCGCCATCTTAGAACAGCGTGTGGAGATGTTGTTATGAATGAACTGACAGAAATAAACCTAGAAAATTACCAAACAATCCCTCTACAATGTCCACACATTAGCGAACACTCCAGCCGGGAATTCACACATTCACACAGATTTCCGCCAATGGTCTTGCAATCTGGATTGTGTGGGAGTCGGGTAGTCGCTGGCTCCAGAGCTCTGTTTTGAATTTTCCAGCTCCATTCCTTCTGGGCTAAACAATTGCTTAGCCATTTGTGAACTTGCAAGCATTCACAGATAACGCAGATGTTGGCGGAAGAGCCATAGTAACTGGTTCGATTGCGATGTTGCGACTATATTTTACTAACAGAAATTCGTCCAGATTTTGACATTGAGATTTTAAATTTTTTTTAGACAAACGGCAACGGCAAAAGTCTCTCCTGCGCTTATGTCGTTTTTTTGTGGTTTTGGATATACGAATGACTTCTCTTTGTTTTTTTCTTTTGTTTCCTATCTCTTTATTTCTCGTCGACGTCGAGGTCATTAGAGGCGGGATAGGACTAGAGGCAAGGAGCGGGAAGTAATGCTGCCATGGCCTTTTTTTTAAAAAAAAGTCATCCTTGCATTTGCCTAGAGTGATTTTGAAAACCATGGAAAACCCAAATCTGGTCGGTCGGACGGGGAATGAACCCACGTGCTCCCGAACGTTACCGCTCAGCCACTACACTCGGTTTCATTTTGTTACGCAATACTGAAGAACCCTTCAATAACTTCCAGCCTTGTTTTTTTCCTTTGCCGAAAAGGGCACTCGTAGTATCGCACACTGTGAATGCATGACAAAAGAGTGCCGAGTTTTTCATTTCTGCGATGGATTTGCAGACTTCAGCCACATTGGAAGCCTTATGGCTGGTTTTGCTTGTGGCAAGGTGAATTTCATTTATCCGAATGTGTACTAGCTCTTGCTAACAGCATTACCGGAACATCGTATCCTTGGAGATGACTGCTGCCTCTTGACCTTAGTCGTGTTCAAGTGCAAACGATGCAAAGCTGGCATTCGCGACTTCTTTGCAGTGAATAGCACGATGACCCGCGGTATGGAATTTGTTCACAAGTAATTCGACAAGCTGATTTTTGTTATCATTGTTGTTTCAAAAACTTAGCTTGGTTTGAAATGACCATCGTGTTGTGGTGAGCTAAAACGATGACAGAAGTTTTCCCTCCAACTCGCAACCGGCGTTTTCATGTATTCGTATCCATCGGAAACGATGGCTGACCAATGAAGACACAAAAGATTCACATGCTTCACAAAGCTGACCGAAAGTTGTTGGTGGGTCCCACCACAGCGGACAGGAGAAAGCTTCTGTTGATGATAATTACAACTAGTTCTTCACTGAACCTATCACATGAAGGAAATCACATGAAGCAGGGAATATCTTTTTAAAACGGTAAAAGGAGAATTTATAAAAAGATTTTTAACGAATACATACAAAATGTTAAAATAAAAATTAACTATTTAATTGCAGAAATGGTAGCTTTATCTGGATTACCTTTTCAACACGTAGAAGATTTTGGGTTCCAACGATTGATGGATCTTGTTGCTGCAAAATATGTTCTAAAAGGTAAGGAAATATTTTACGTAATTTATTTGCAGCGAACTTTACGATCGAAAATAAAGAACGTGTTGAAGGATTTTGAGAAAGTTTCCTTCACATCATATATCTGGTAGGCTTTTTGGTCAGGTGTTTCATTGTTATCCTTAACATTACAAAATATTTTATAAGAAAAAATATCTCTTTAAAAGCGGAGATTTCGGCAATATTTGAAAGTATGTTTGAAGAGTAGGGAATCCCAAACAGAATGTGCACTTAATGGTAAGAAATGGGGGATCCAACATGAAGCGTGCCTGCACTTTATCTGACGTAGATAATATTAAGTAAGTGTACAGGACATCAGCTGCACCTGGTTATTAAAAAAGCTGTTAGTAATAATACGTAAAAAATTTGGAGGTCTAAGACGCATGAGTCGCACATATTTATCATCACCTGCAAAAAGCGTTTCAAGTGAGCAGTTTTTCAGTGCAGTTGGAATTATTTACGATCCTCATCGTAAATGACTTTCAAACCTCAACTTACTCTTTTTGAAGTACAATTTACCAAACTTAATTTTAAATATAACATTTATTTTTTTAAGTTTATGTAAAAGTGTTTGTTTTATCTGATGTAAACACTTTAACAGTACCTTAATAACAATTTCAGCTAACAAATCACAAAGATTAGAAATCACATCTCACTATTAAGATAGTTAAAATAATACCTTAAAACTTACTACAGTGGTAAGTTACCAGTTACCTTTGGTAACCTAGTAAAATAAATGTTTAAATAATTAATTTTTGCAATATAAATGTGCCAGATACGAGATTTTAACAAATACAAAGTAATTGGAATTGAAGTTAATAGTATTTCATTGCTAGCTATCTTTAAAATTTTATATACGTGCTTGAAGAAATTCTTTACAAAAGATCCGCTAAAAAAAGTAACCGATATGGATACAGATCTTTTTTCCCCCTCGGATATCCGCGTATACGGACGGATATCCGGCACATCACTACTTGTAATGATTAAGATGATGAGGAAGATTATGAAGTTGAACATTAAATAATTACATTCGAGTTCAATAATAAAATCAAAAAATATTTGTTTCATAAATTTGAAAATTTCTGCAAATTGTTTAGGCTTTTTTTTCTGCCAGTTTCATGTACATTTCAAAACCACGGCGCATGTTCCAAGAGGGTGGAATGCTTCGATGCGTATCTCGCGAACCTTTAACCACAAAAACATGATAGATATACCATTCTAAGTCCGCAACTGCTTTCTACAAGTTTGGTAATGGTTCTTGATAAATTTTTCATCAAATCCGGATTAATTTTTTCTTTCTGCTACGACTATTACTCAAAACTATACTTTCATTCAAAGGTTAGCCTCTCGAAGTTACTTATAGCGCAATGAAATGATACTAAGACTTATACATTAAGAGCTACAAAATTTTTATGCTGTATACCATTTAAGCCCTATTTACGCCCTTTTGACCCGAAAAAAAAAAAATACTGACGCGTGCTCCTCAGAGATGGAAACTTTTCAGGATTTGTTTCTTAGGTACTAAATAACATCTGTGACAATTTTCTGCTCTACATTATATATTTTTTTTTCTTCTGAGGTTCATACCTATAATGTCTAGGATCAACGTGAGATGCTTTCAGCCCAGAGCTGATTCATTTGTACCACTTGTTTAGACGTGTGTTTAGACAACAGTTTGTCACAGAAAGACAAACTATATACCATTTTGAAATTGTAAACTACAACTTTTGTTATATGTGCTGACCCGGTAGCTTCGACAGTTTTTCAGCTACGCAGAGTTGTTTGTGAGTCATTATGCCCGATACTACACTTTTATGTAGTGGTTAGCCTCTCCCAATTGACTGCTGTGTAATAAAACGTTACTAAGTTTGACATTTTAAATTTTACAAGGAGTTTATAAAGATTTGCCACTCAAGCCCGTTTTAAGCCTCTTTGATCTGATAAAACTATGATGCTGACATCCCAGAGATGGGGATTTTTCAGGATTTGTTTCTTAGATACTAAGGTATTTCAGCGCTAGATTTGGGGGGGTCTCTAATGATAGTTTGTTAGATGCGGTGATTACATGAAGGACATTGCATTGAATTATTTGTATGAGTTCTCAAGGACGACCACGATGAGGGAAAGGAATATTTTTATCCCCAAAAGAACTATATTCTACGATGTAATGTAACATTTGACGTGATGAAGAAAGTAGATTTTCTGCCGAAACGCTCCACGACTGAATAATGCCAGCACAACTTTGTGTTGATATTCCTGCTAATATAAGATTTTCCTTTCCTCTCACACTGAAACTTGAATTAATGTGATCGCTATCATTGATCCCAAAATGGTTTATCTATTTTAAAGAAAAAATTTGGATTAGCAACCTGGAAGTGGAGAAGAGTAAGGAATGAGAAGAGTTACAGGAAATAGAAAGAGAGCGCCCGCCAGCACTCGGAAACTAACCGGACATAAATAACAGTAAAAGTTATCTTTGATATAACACCTAACCTGAAAGAAATAAACCAGTATTGTGCAAGATTATTTAATCGCCTACAAAATTGCTTTTTGTTTGTATTAACTCCGTACGGTGTTGTTGTGTTCACTGAATTATATTTTGCCATCTATCTTTCTATGTTGTTACAGTTTTGACATTTTCTTCGGGAAGTGTGAGACGCCTATAGATAATAAACGATCTTGCTTTGGCATTTCAATAGTTGTTTAAATAATGATTGAGTTGTCTCTAGTATTCCGTTATCCGGCTCGTGTTGCTCGGTGGCGCTGCCGCGGTGTCCTTGGTCCGCCATAGCGCCCTGTCTTGGAATGCGGGCCAGTTTGACACGGCCATTGTGTGCGCTGCACATGGCCGCCAGAGCAGCTGCTTAAATAACTTACAATATTTATTCTAAATTACTAAGCAATACGTGGACAAACTATTTCTTGAGAACAGACGTGTTGCAAATCAGTGTGTACGCACGTTAATTGTCTTATAGAAAGTCATTTAAGTGCTAAAATGTCTTATTTATTAATGCTATTTTTGCTTTTGTGAAGAATACTCGATATAGATTTTTATTCCGCCATACATCTCGGATACAATGAAAGGCAATGCGGTCGGCCAGGAATCATCCAGGCAGGCTGTACCGCCGGATGGGTTTCAACTATGGTTGCCAACTTTTCAGATTTTCAAGGCCGGACAAATGCTAACATTTCATATCTCCACGACCGGAGGCAGGCATGTATCTTACAAAAAGTACAATTTACAGAGCAATTAGTTTTTTATTTTTACAATTAATTGTTGTTATACCAATTGCGAACTAAAAAAAATAAGAAAAAAATATTGTTTGGAATAACAATCTCAAATATTTAACAAAATTAATAATACAATAAAATAAGTATTATTCTATTATTATGTCAACAAAACCTCTGCAGAAGAAACAGTGTCTTCTTCAGCACATCCACTTAAAAAAAAAAAATTAAAACTGCAGTTTTGGATGTAGATTTTGTTTTCCTCACATGTCCTTCTGTACTCGCTTGACGTTTCATTGTTTTTATGCCGTCAAGTTTTACAGTAAAATTCATTTTACACACTTGGCAATATGCGGCGGAATAGTTTTCTTTAAGTTTTAAATTCGTCATTTGAGAGCCACTCCTCGGTGAAACAACAATAACGTTCCTGTACTTTCTTCGGCAAATCACTCATTATGTATATGTAACGTGCCGGGTAGGTTACTGAGACAATAAACCTATCGCTTCATGGCAGTCAGATATGCGACCAACTGCTGTCAACTTTTGAGCACAGAGTGAAACAGTTGAATTATGTTCACCGGGAGGGGAATAAGGAGCGAGACGACCTTGTGTATTTCCATGCTTTTTTGAATTTCTTAGTAACCGTACATTTTGCGTCTGGTCGCACCTAGTCAACCGGACACGGACAAATCGCGTTACAACCAGACAGTCCGGCCGAAAACCGGACGGTTGGAAACCCTACGAATAATAATTAAAAACTAGTAATAATTTTAGGCGAGTTCGCTTTGTGAGTAGCAGCAATGCGATGTTGCCATTGCCATGAGTGCTACTAGTTCAGTCTAGCGCCTGTCTCCCAGCGCGTGCACTGTACTCAAAACGTATGTTACACTGTTACTGTTTTTGTTTTATATTTATTTATATATTCAACCTAAAAATATTTATTTTCAGATGGTAAATTCATTAAAACACGTCTCAGTTGTTGGAATCGCACATATAAAGAGCGCTTTTAAACGACAACAATGATTTTGACTCAGAATATATTGTAGAAAGGGTCTCTGCTAATGGATTTGATTATGTGAGCATCCGAAGCGATACAGAGGACAGTGGCGACATATCACTCGGTGCTACGTCAAACAGAATTAATTCTATACCGGAGTAACATTCGTGCCAAAGTTGAAAATGATATTACTTATCTACCTGGTTTAAAAATTTGCAAAAACATAAAGAGTCAACCATTTAGTGCTTTGCAATATTTATTGCTGATAATATAACAAGATCGTGAATTGCAAATCGTTTGCAGTCAACTGAAACAACACAGAAAGAAGTGAAGGCACTGTTTGGTTTGCGTTTCCTATCTGGTTTAACACGTTCTGGCCATCAAAACACGAAGCAAGAGGCCAAAGATAGATCGATTAGAACTGAAGTTTTGTAAATAATTGTCGAGCGGCGTATTTTATTTCTCATGGCTTCACGTCTCGTCGAGATAAGTAGAGGCGGGACTGATGGCATTGGGGACAGGAACGGGAGGGAATAAGTTCGATACATAAATTTATACTATGGTGGACAATGAGATCTGCTATACCTTAAATATGGAGATACTAGCTGATACCCGCGACTTCGTACGCGTGGATTAAGAATTTCTTTGCCAGAATTGAATATAGAAAGTTGCTCGTAACGAAGGATTGGTCCCATACAACACCGAGTAGGCATAATATGACACGGAAACCATCACTATATCATTCTACCGTCGAACCTGTCTCATGAAGAGAATCAATTTCCAACATATTCAAAAACAGAAAAACAAACGAAGGTGCGGGAATATGGGGGGGGGGGGGGTTGTCAACTAAGAGCGGCTTTATTTCAGCATGAGCATCCGATTCTTGGGTTCTAATAACTTTAGCTGCTCGTGCTCTGCTAGAGCTACACCTTAGGCCAGTTTACGTCCGCAAGCTATGTCAAAAAAGAAGGCAAAATAAACTGGTGCCAGAAACATTTAAGCAGACACAAAGTAATAGAACAGAGAAAATCGACATTTATACTAAATAATACGGTTTTTTCTCTAAACGAAACTTATTAACAAATTATACACTAACATAATGCGCGAGAAGCACAGCTTATGCAACCGATGTAACATTACAGACTAACACACACATCTCTGTCACCATTCGAAAAGTTCTCAAAGCTTTCGTGGGTAAAACTGTTAATCATACCGAAAAAATGTCCTGTGCCCTTCCTACAGATACAAAGTATTTCCTTGACAAATTCATCTATATCGTTATAGCCTTTAGACGTCAAAACGTAACAAAAAGACAGAGACTTACTTCCGCATTTATAATGCAAATCAGACACACACTGACTGCAAGAGTACAACCCCTGAGGGATGAATATAACGCAAAAAAGTGTACACCTACAGCATTGCAAGACTACCTACGATTTGCCTCTCATTGCACTCCTAATTTGTGATATCTACAGTTTAACATTCAATCCGAACAACCAACGGTCCAGGCGTGACTCATACGATCAAAAACAATTTTTAAAAATCTTTGCCTTTACAGAGATTTGAACCAGAGACCACACTCCAACACATCAGTAAGCGGGCGCTTTAACCACTCAGCTGTATGGAAAGGTAGTACAGAGACCTACACATCCTACGCGTCTGTCTATCGCCGTTCAGTAATTTTTCAAAATTATAAGACAACATGTACTATTTATGTAACCAAATGTAGACATTATTTTTCTTCTTGTTTCAAAGGATAAGTGTGCAAAGTTTCATCGAGGTCGGATGAAAACTGTGGATTTGTATGAAGAAGTAACAAACATACATTCATCTTTATATATATAGATTGCGGCAAACAACCCAAAAATAGTTCTTGTCGGCAACAATTTCACGCAGTTTACTGACAGGTACAATGTGTTTCACAATCTTCAAGAAATGTAGCAACGGATATTTTTTTCGCAAATTATGAAAGCATTGAAAATTTGTTGAAAACCCATAAACCAACTGTAGTTCGAACTTAACGTGCTAATAAAATCTGCATTACACCTGTTTTCAAGAAAGACAACACTGTTTGGATACTGAAAAGATATTTCAAATTTATCCTTCGTACTGAAGCCACGGAAAATGATGAACATGATGTCGTCATTGCATCATGACTATGAAATTGATCCTGAAGCCAGAAGTCAGCATAAACCTCCTATTATAATATTTTATAATTAGACCAAAAGTGATGTTGATGTAATTAAGCTATCAAAAACTTTCAATGTTTCGCGAAATTCTAAACGTTGGCTTCTTACAATATATTTTTCTTTACTCAACCATCCTGGAATAAATGATATGACTGTTTACATGTTCAATAATGCAACTGAAAGGAAGAAAACTAATTTTAGAGAAAAATTTATTCGCTAATTAAACTTATCTTTAGCAAAAGACCGCCTGAACACAAGAAGACAGAACCAAAGGCTTCCTGGAGAAATTCACAATAGAGCTGAAAAATACTTCCAACAATCACACACATTCAACCATCCTTTTAAAACCTAAAACAACTACCGGAAAAAAGGGCCTAATACAATGCAGAGATGTACAATATGCATTATAAAAAAAAGATTGGAAACTAGGTGTGTCTGTAAAAAATGTAACCCGCTGATCAGGATTGCGGTAACTTTGATGATCTCGACTAACCTACTGAGTGCAACTAATGGAGAATGGTAAGGCTGGTGTAGCGAGGCAATCTGATTACTTGTCGCCCGACAGTGACTGGCTTGCTGGTAAAGTATTGACTTGCATGCTCAGTAGTGCATGTCTACTTTGTACCTTGGACTGTCGGTCGGTAGATTCTCCTTTGAACAAACAGGACGTGCTAACTCAATATCTGGCTGCTGTGAAACTTAACAAACTTACATGATTTTGATAGTAAACTAAATGACTTCCTGTTACATCTGACATACATGGTAATATTCACTAAGAGTCTCTTGGATGTGAACTAATACCCTCATTACTAGCTGTGGAAATCGTTAAGAACGTAGCCACCACTTTGTTGTTACGGGTAAACCATCATTATCACGATCGTTATCACTTCCGCTGATCATTGCAGGCTGCGTAAAGTAAATGATTCTTAAGATAAACGGAAGAATCTAAACAATGTAGCTCATACGAGGGTTTGCAAAAAACTGGTAACCGCTAGCAGCATGCCTTCATCTTAACTGCGACCAGCACGGCATGTTTTTATCCATCGACCACGAGACCGATCTTCATCGCAACCGCGATATACACCTTCACCATGACCTGCTCGGCATGTTTATACCCTAAGAGCGAAGAAAATGCCTAAAGCGATTAGCGCCGTTCTTATCGCTGATCCGATATAAACAATAATCTTTCATGTTTCTTTGCTCTCATCGTTTATCGCAGCTTCAACATATTCACACTCTAAATTATTGTTATTAAATAACGGGGATTTGCTGTTTTCGAGGCTGGGCGCCACTAACAACATGGGCCGTCAGGGCTTGGCTCTTTGCTTTTTCTGGTAAAGGGCCGTCCTTTAACTACGTCCGGTGGAAAGGGGGAAGGGGTCGACCGAAATTTCATGAAGGCAGTTGAGCTAAACGACGCGGATACCGACTTTGGGGGTATAAGGTCTGCAAGCGACGCGACCTCACAAACGACCGACACCTCGTGGAGCCGGGACGTGGTTGGCGAACGGTAGCATTACTGCCTAGTAGAGCAGGCCTACGATTTTCTCTGGGGAGCACATTGGAAAGCTCTTCTTACTTATTCATTAAGGTTCGAATGTATCTTCCCCTTTTACTTGGAATTCCCTCTGAGCTTAGAAATACGATGTACACTAGTCCCACGAGTGAACTACGCGAACTAGTTCCCAGATCTCTCGCTCCTTAGTTCGTTCGATCCTTTCCCGAAGACCAACTTTTGTTTTAGTTTATTATCTAAAAGGTAAAACAGTTCGCTGTGGACACTTTTCACTGAAGAGACAGATATAAAAAAAAAATAATAATAAAAATGTAACTGTTAAACATTAATAATTATTCCAGAAGTCAAAAACGGAAATTTAACATGGAATGTGAAAACAAAACACACTTTGATCCCATTAACACTTAAAAGACAACTATCAGTAACCACAACTATTATAACAAAGAAGAAAGCGCGTGAAGAAAACAAAGCGAGCGAACGAGCTGTCTTTCTGGAATTCCAGCGCGGAGCGACCTAGTTCGCGAACTAAACACAGCGCTACCGCTCGCGAACTAAACTGAGCGCCACCGTTCGCGAACTAAATTGAGCGCTACCGTTCGCGAACTAAATTGAGCGCTACCGTTCGCGAACTAAACTGAGCATTCCCGGTCGCGAACTATCACCATTCGCCGGTAGGATTACCAACATTTTTTCGGTTAATGGTAGAATGCTTTTTTTAGAATAACCTATAAAAATACAGTACACTTCAAAAATATAATATTTTACGAAAGAGTAGAAAAGGACAAAGGCTATGTTTTTTTTTACTATTTTATTTTTAAGCTATATTTTTTGCACTTCTTGCATCTTTAACAATTTTCTGTCTACAGTAAAATTGTAATATGCTTTATCGCTTTCAGTTGTTAAATTAATGTCAATCAAAAGCTCATTTTTACTAATGAAATACTGCTCTTACTTTTACCTACATTTCGTGTAATATTGTTATTTCCGAGTAAAGTTCGTTCACTTTGATACTAATTTTTCTCATAAATTTAGAACCTCTAATATTGTCTCACAGCCATCAAATGAAACCTCGTGTTTTAAATTTAATTTTTGGATTTTCTATAGCCAATTGCTTTCATTAAAATCTAACTATTTACTAAGATACTCCAGACTTTTATCAACGAATACTAGAGCATTATTTTTAATATTATCAATTTCTGTGGAGAATTTGGCTTCTAAAGGCTTTTTCTTGTTTTCTTAACCAAAGAAACAGTATCTTTTACATTTTTCTAGCGCTGATTTTAAAGCTGACATAATATAATACTTATCTCAGTCTGTTGGTTAACAGATTTGTGAAAGTTATGTAAAGAAATGACTTGCGAAATTCAAAAAGATTTTAACTTTTGTGTCTTCATCAGTTTCATTCGTCGCCAAAATATTGTGAATGTGTGTTGGATTATCCTCCCCTACACTAATAAAAAAAAAATAGCTCAATGACTTCCAATTTACTGGAAATTTACGCACTTTCGTTATTGTTACCACTTTCTCTTTCAAGGGTCACTGTCATTTTTATATGTCTAATTGTTAGGTATCACATTGGAAGTATTACTGTTAGTTTTCTTAATAATATAGGTAATATTGTTTCTGTCATATAGTACTTAACTTGTAACCAATAGTAGAATTATATTTTGTTCATGATTTCCAAAACTATATTTAAATAAAAAAAGCCGATTACTTATAAATGGGTATTTTAATTGATCAAAGTAAACGAATTTATAACATTTTATAAGTAATGTTGTGTTGTTGGGGTTTAAGGGCGCGTCGACGGTGAGGTCAATAGCGTCTTTTATAAGTAATGTTTCTTCCATGAACTAATAAATAAATCCATTTAAAAAATTAATTATCTACGAATGCATGTAAAGTAAATAGAAAAACAGCACAGTTATTCAGTTTACCCATTTGTGCAAATGACAGTGAGCACTTTGGTTTATCGACGGCAACTGATCATGCTAATGTCATTTGAAAGGGCTATTACTAAGCAATAACTTTTGTTAAGAAGGCCATATTAAATTCCATTTAGAAACGACAAAAAATGATTATTTCCTATTAAAACTGACATAACAAACAAAATAGCGCGTGCAGTAGCGGTAGTTAGGCGAGCGAACGATCTGTTTCTCTGAATTCGAGACGCGAACTAACGAACTAAAAGAGCGAACTAGTTCGCGAGGGAGCTGCGAACTATAATGCGCAAGTCTAATGAACACAGCACATGGAACGCCCGATTGTATACTGGGCCGAGTTCGATTTGCGGAGTGACACAGTTACTTCGAACCAGAGTTTCACTTCGACGTCAAAATCTAAGTGTGTTGCTTTCAAATTTGGAAAGGTATAATGAATGCGAGTCAGAGGATTGCTCGATATTATTCATCGCCAAATAAATGCACGTTGGCGTGATGGGAAGAACCAAGTTGGGCGGTGTGCAGTGGACAGGGGAATACTGAGACCACCTCAGCTGGTTCATCCCTAAAGCTGCGTATCCACTACGCGCGGCAAGCCCTCGAACATTGGCTCGCGCGGCAGCCGCGCATAATAGTTCAGCTCGAACATTGGCGCGGTCGAACATGCCGCGCTGCGAGCCATTCTCTGTCGGTCTTTAGGCGCGCGGCAAAGGGTCCCCACTAATTGGCTCGCGCGCAGTTGGGACGGCCTTCTCTTTCTTTGGGTTGGCTCGCGCGGCACAGCGACAGTTTACTGCCATGAACAACGAAAAGTGTCGATTTCTAATACAGCTGTATGGTGCAAAAGATTTTTTGAAGAATAGTAAATGTGCAGATTACCACAACAAAACGCTGAGGGACGATGCATGGAAGGAGATAAGTTCAGCAGTGGGCTTACCCGTTTCCGACTTAAAGAAGAAGATGGCTACGCTTCTGGCATCATACAGAAGAGAAAGATCAAGAATAGCTAAAAGTCTTATTACTGGTTCTG
This sequence comes from Vandiemenella viatica, assembly GCA_031002005.1. Lineage (NCBI taxonomy): Eukaryota > Metazoa > Arthropoda > Insecta > Orthoptera > Morabidae > Vandiemenella > Vandiemenella viatica. The sequence continues at coordinate 38,353,677 of CM061919.1, forward strand.
GTAATTATTTATTATTTAACACTTATAACGATTCCCACGGTATAATTTATCGATTTGTGCTGTGTATGTCTACAATATATGCCATATGGTAGCCTGCAGGACAGAATATAGCATCACTCGTATTCCTACTTGCGGAAGTCTCAGTAAAAATGGTCGCGAAAACTGACTGTGCCTGCATTGCTTGCCGCGCAACTCTGGCTGGGTTGCGTTGCCGCGCGCGGCAGCCGCGCTTGTCAACAGAAACCCACGAACACTGGCTCGCGCGGCGATACCTGGCTTGGTGCCAGGTATCGCCGGCGAGCCAGTGTTCGAGGGTTTGCCGCGCATAGTGGATACCCAGCTTTACGTGATAAGTAGAGGAAGCACAAGAGGAGAAATGCCATTTGTTGCTCGCTGTCGGAAGTAGTTCCCAATTCTTGCAAATCTTAGATTGCTGAGTAATTTTAAACCTTCACTTACTATTACGGTGATAACTGTTATTTTGATAGCATTTTGAACCATTTTTGCAACGTTAAAATGTTTGGCGTTTTTATTTATTAAGACCTTAGACACTTGTACTAGAGTGCTTGGAACCTGACGTAATAGCATAACCCATTGTCTCTCTCGCCTATGCTAATGACCAGTCTCTGTTCACCTGAAAATTAATGACTCTCTGATTTTGGTCGAAGTAATGGAATATTTTCAGCGTCAGTCAGTCTTCTTTGGTGCTAACGCTGCTGGAATGTTTTGGAATACTCTATTATTTATTCGAGTCATGTAATGGTGTTTCGCACCAACGTGTCTCTTTTTAGTTTAGTTATTGGAAATAGAATATTTCTAGTAAACATTTTCACACTTTTATAAATATTGAAAACCTGTGATGAGTATAGACGCAATATTGTGAAGAAAATATTTTTACGATATTATCCGAATTAGTTTCCATTTGTTCAAGTTTTACAGACAGCTATCGGTTTAATTCATTCTCCAAACGTTCCCATGGAGGGCATATGCATCCCCTATGGTAACCACCTGCGTGCGGATAGGGGCAAGCGTTTATAGAAGAAGAAGATCGGTTTATGGCAACTAAAGTGAGAACCGGTCCGCTTTATCCTCAGCATACTATGTAATGGCTTCCCACTTCTAATTTTTTTTTTTTTTTTTTTCGGTGTGTAAAATAAGTATACTGTACTTTCCTCAAGCGTTGTTTTCGATACATAAGTTTCTAGTTTCTAGGTAAAACATTAATAGTAATTCTACTTTTGCATGTAACTGCTTGGAAATTAGTTTGTAGCTGACACATTTCCACGTACTTTCTCTCTCTGTCTCGCTGTATCTGTAATTTTGTTTGCTTTAATGAATTTCCTCTTCGCCTTCGACGGACGATTACGTGGGCGCGCTTGTCCTTCACCTCCCACGCACGCTCCAGCCCCAAAAACGTCCTCGTTCCGCCTCAGCTGCGGCATCGCCTACTGTGTCCGTTCAGATTATGTTTACCTTCCAAGTGGACCAGCAGTTTGCTACGCCGAGGGATACGGCGGCTTCTGCGTTCCGTTTCTTCTGCAATGATGCTGAAGACGGCGTTTCGGAAATCTCCTGCTTTCCATTCCTTCAAGATGTTCTATCCACTTCTGTTTGTACCTGGAAACGTGCTGTGTGGAATCCCGATACTTGCAGATCCTGGAGCGAATTGTTTTCAGAAACCTCCTCTCTGACATCCTCCATTTGTCCATCACTCCAGTAGATGGCGAGGAGGGATTCTAGATTCATTAATCTTCTTTAAGACTCCCTCCTGCGCCAATACCACCTAGAGGAGAAGGCCTGGCCTCTCAGTTTGTGACGTCATTCATGTTAGGCCTAAGCTTCCGTCAGACGCGGCAGAACAGTACGACCAAATATTACAGTAATTGTTTGTCTGTTGTGCTACAAAGACTTCTTTTTACCTTATTACCTCAAAATATCATGGGTAGGCACTATTTCACATTTTTCTAAATAGAAGCAAAGGTGTTTGAAAAATATTACAAATTCTGCTAAACTCCTCAATGTTTCAACGTTCTTATTCATCTGAAAATAATTGATCAACAATTAACAGCCATTTAACCTAATGAACGAATCTTTTACTATTTCCGATAAACAAAATTTCAGTGATAGTTCTTTTCCATTAGAAAAATTGATCGTGAGTTTGTTTCCCCGAAAAATCAGTATCTTGTTTTTTCATCAGCCTGCACTTTAACAAGCATATTGATGAAACATCAGCAGACATCTAGATAATATCTGTTTAATTTGATGAGAGCACCAATATTTTACCAAATACAACATCCAACATTGGTTTTTAAAATAATAATATTTAACAAGTGGAATGTTTTCAAATTTTACACACACTCATAAACAAAGTAAGAGTAAACAAATGAGTTTGGCTTAGTCTTTATTGGAAATGCAACATTAATTAACAAAAATTTCACAATTAGACACAAATGCATTTTATCACTTAAGCACAATGCAGAGTAAAATAACTGATAAACAGCAAATAGTTATTGAAATAAAATAAATTAAAATGGATCATACACATCTTTTAGAAGATTGGTTTACTGAATTTTTCACAGTCTGATTTTTCTTGTGTACTGAAGGATAACTATAATTCTTTATTTCAGTCATTTAACAGAGTACTGATACTGAGAAAAAAGAACCACAGAACACTGTCCTTTGAATAGCCTCTTTCAGATCCAAAATAAATTAGAGTAAAACCAGACCTCTTAAATCTTATGAGTTACCCAGACCTCTCTCAAATGAAAACTTTTAAAATGCTTATTTTCACCACAATAAATTAATTTATAAACTTTAATGTAGTTAAAATTTCTCATGTTTAATGACTCTATGAGGAAATATTAGTGCCTACTAGTATTTTGTCACTCTAAACAGGCATAGCTAATACTAATACACATTTAATACATAATTCATATTTAAGTCTTTCCAGCATTGCATGGGAACAGTATTCAACAAAGTAAGCCAAAACAATTAGGAGGGAGTTAGTTTCCTTGAAATTAGAATCATTATGTACTGGAAATATTAGAGGCCACTAAAAATAAGAGCTTTCAGAGCATTCCTGGTCCCATTACTTTTTTATTCAAGTCCTTCTCTTGAAAGTTTAACAGTCAAAGGGAATATGAGCAGTTTATAAGTAGTGGTGAATTTAATTGTTGCCTCTAGTTGTGCCTGAATGCTGATATCCATCCTATCACTGCAAATGTTAGTAAATAAGGTAAAAACCATTGGAGTGGATAAGAAAGTAATTTGCTGGGCAGAAGAATTTTTAAAATGTAGAAAACAGAAAGTTAGGGTTGGAAATGTAGTATCAAAAGAAGTGGAAGTAAAAATGGGTGTGCCACAGGGTAGCGTATTGAGAGCATTGCTATTCATTATTCTAATGATTAATTGTGTTGATTGTTTACTATCTGAAATTAGATTGTTTGCAGATGACATAATGCTGTATAAAAGAATCAAAATGATAGAGGATTGTAAACAGTTGCAGGGTGATCTGGACAGGATATCTAATTGGGTTGGTAAACATGGAATGAAGATAAATGCAAAGAAGAGTCAGCTTATTAGATACACAAATAAAAAACAAAAGGTTAATTATGAATATAAGGTGGGGAAAGAATTGCTTGCTGAAGACTTGAAATGTAAATCTTGGAATTACTTTTGATAACAAACTTAACTGGGCAGGACACATAGGACAGGTGGTAGGAAAAGGTTTCAAAGTTCTGCACTTGTTGGAGAGAGTGATGAGGGGATGTACGAGAGAAGTCAAGAAATTGGGTTACAAAACTTTGGTCAGACCATTGCTCGAATATGGTAGTGTAGTATGGGACCCTCATTTTACGTATCAAATACAGGAGTTGGAGAGGGTGCAAAGAAGGGCTGCTAGATTTGTTTCTGGAAATTATCGCAGAATGCAATCAGTGACGGATATGATAAAGGAGCTGGAATGGGATTCATTGCAAGACAGGAGGAGGATGAGGAGGGTCATGGGAGTGTACAGGACATATACTGGTGATGAGGCATGGAAAGATATTGCAATAGGTATGAAAAGTAGTTCATGGAAGGGAAAAGATGACCATGACCACAAGCTGGCACTCGATTTCAGGCACAAGGGTGTGGGAAGTCAAGAAATTGGGTTACAAAACTTTGGTCAGACCATTGCTCGAATATGGTAGTGTAATATGGGACCCTCATTTTACGTATCAAATACAGGAGTTGGAGAGGGTGCAAAGAAGGGCTGCTAGATTTGTTTCTGGAAATTATCACAGAACACAATCAGAAACAGATATGATAAAAGAGCTGGAGTGGGACTCATTGAAAGACAGAAGGAGGGTGAAGAGGGTCATGGGAGTGTGCAAGGTGATGAGGCATGGAAAGATATTTGTGTAAGAATTGAAAATAATGCATGGAAGGGAAAAGATGATCATGACCACAGGCTGGCACTTGATTTCAGGCACAAGGGTGTAGGAATATTCTCTTTTTTAGGTAAGAGTGTCAGGGATTGGAATAAGTTACCAAGAGAAATGATGAATAATTTGCCAAAAAACATTGAAAGAATTTAAAGTTACTATTTGTAAAGGATGGATGCAGAAAAGGGGGAAGATGGGTGTTTAGGGAAATTGCCACCAGAGCATGCGCTCCATTGCAATTTAATTTAACTCAAATAAGAGACAGCAATTAATTTGTGGAAATTTCAAATGCAGAAAATAATCGACATTAGAAGTACCTTGATTATTTTACATAATGATACGGTAAAATAAAGCTATTACAAGCAATAAATCCTTTAAAACTAAAAATGCAGTAAGAAAAACAAGTGATATTTTTTATGCAATGATTTGGTTAAATTTTAACAGTTTGAATTTTTCTTTTCTTTTTGACTGAAGAATAACCATCATTTTTCTTTTTAACATAACCATTTAATAAAGTATTTGTGGATGCTGACAAAAAAAGCCTCAAGAAGGTCTCTCTGGAATGACCTCTTTCACAATTGAAATCATTGAGGAAAAAGCCAGCTTTTTTAATCTCAATTGTTGTTAAAGCTATTACAACCTCTCTCTGATTTGAACACTTCAAAAAATCCCTTTCTGTCTCTCCATTAATTAATTTAGATACCATGATGTAATTAAAAATTTTGGCATTTACTAAATCAGCAGTAGGAAGAACTAGCCCACCTCTATCCAAATTGTTGATCAGTGAAAACCCACTGTTAACAGGAAGTAATTTTTTATCAACTAAAACATGTTTGCTACAGTATTCACATTTCAGTCTTTTCAAAACAGCATGAGCACAATATCCACTTAAATATGTCAAAACTGGCAGGAGGGGGTCAGTTTGCTTATAATCAGCTTCACTCAATGTTATTCCAAATTTTGGAATGTTACTAGCAATTTCAGAAGCAACAGCAGCAGATTTAACAATAGAGCCGTCAGGGTCCTCAATAATATTTGTACTGGGCTCAGTGTCACCTTGGAAAGAAATGCTTATTTTACCATACATGCTAGATTCCATGGTTAAGGGAAGAAGATTTTGCATCCTTATTTTTGATTCAACTTCAAATATTTGACGTAGAGAAACCAAGTACTGTGAACCAGCAAAAGTCCTGTAATTTCCAAACCTAGCTTCTAAAGCATCAGTCTGTATTTTTCCTGGTAAGAAATATTGGAAGCCCAACTCATTAATGCAATAATCTGCCAATTCCAGTAACCCATGTGTTGTCTGACTAATAGCCCAATGTGTCTCTTGAGTAAAACAGTTAGCTTTCTTTCCAGCTTCTTTCCACACATCAAGCCACTTGAGAAATTTCCTCAAAAAGAGTAAATTTTCTTCATCACCTTTTACAGTGAGGGGATTTTGGAGTGGGTTGTTAAACCTTACACCTTTATTCACTGTCTTCACATTAACAACATTCCACCACTTAACAATCAATGAAATGAAATTAGCAGTACCTTGGTAATTGGGAAGATTGTTTCTCTCTCCTAAATGCAACAGACCCTGAACCACATTTTCATTAAATATGTTTTGCACTAATTTCACATTCTGTCTTTCAAAATTTGTTGGAAATAAAGCTTTGAAAGATAATCCATATGAGTATCTTACTAGATTATGGCTTTCCAATGCATGGCGTTCTTTTAGTGATGAAAATGAAGCTACAGACATACGTATATTTAAGTCAACACTATCAAAGTCTGGGTAATTAAGATTTTGATCCTTTTGATTGATCCAGTTGTTACGTATGTTCTTAAATATATGTACTGCATCTATAATGAAAAATAAAGGATCATGGGAATTACTTGGATGAGGGTAAACTAAACTAGTTTTTGGTGGGTCTGTAAAGTAAGTCATAGCTTTCTTATTGATAGAATTATTATCACTAACAACACAAATTACTTTGAAACCTATATGATGTAATTCTGTGACAGTTTTCCTTATATAAGTAAACAACTGCCTTGCCTGAAGCTTTCTAACTGGTAAAATGTGAACAACTTCTTTATATGATGACAGCATACTCTGAATCATAAACACATATGCAGAGGTTGCTACATTTTCACTGTCATAGGCTGCACCTAAAATATTACCTGCTTTGTAATCAAGATATGGCTTGATATGAATTTCATCTACCATGAGAGAGAGAGTGAGGTCAGATTTCTTAAGAGAAGGAAACTTATCTTTTAAAAAAGACAAGAAATTGCTATCAGATTGTTCATTGATTGGATTTGTGTTATAAGTTGAACATATTTTCCTCAAAGTGCGAGGATGTGGAAGAACGAAGTAATTTGAGCTTCTCATAAATTTGTATGCATGTGGTGAAATAGAAAACAAAATGCAGCACATTATTAAGTAATGGGGAGAGTACCGTAAACGTTCTTGAGGAGTATTTATCAAGTTCAACTGTTCACTCAAAAATTCTAAATTAGTGGCCTTATCTTCCAACAAGTTTGCAACTGTCTGTAATGTTCCCTGAACCGAGGTTATATAATCACTAACTGTTTGGTTATCTTTAATACACACATCTCTCAACATATCCAAAATATTTGAAACATCATTTATACAACTAACTTTCCTAGGAAATGTTTGACTACCTAGTGACTTAAGCTGTATTTGACCATGGAATATTGATATAGCTAAATTCTCATCAATTACAGCAGATCCAATGATAACAGGTGCAGATGCACTGTCAATAAGAAGAAATAATGTCTTCACAGGTTTACTCAGAATAGTCCATTCTTCACTTAAGTTCTCCTTCTCTAAACACAACTTTAACTCAGAGAGAGTAGAAAAGTTTTTTTGCTGTTGATATTCTTTGTCAGTTACCAAACTTTGGGCTATCGCTTCTTGAATGTTCATGTTTTCCAACCTAACTCTCTTTTCATCAGGATCTTCTCTTGTGTGTTTTACAGTTGACAGGTACTGTGGGCAGTTTGGAAGAAGGCATGGCACTGAAAATGGTTTCAATCGATACTGCTTTAGAGGTATCTGATGTTTGTTGCCCGTCCTTTCATCATAGTATTCTGTGTAGGTTTGAATATCAGCTTCTGCAAAATGCAGCTCACAAACCTGCCAGGAAAAGATAGGTAACTGTATAAATGATCAATGTCCTAAAATATGACAAAATTATTTCATGTTGATGGAATATAAAAACATTACTGAGTAGGGCCTACTGATAAAATAGGAAATATAAGCTTCTGTTGAACAGTAACATGCCATTTACTTTAAAGTTTTTATCAGATAATGAGTAACATTGCGATACAGTGAAAGTGTTATTATGCTTGCTTTAGTCCAATTGCATTTCACACTGAAGATGTAAGATGAAATTGTGATAACTTATGCTATAAAAAACAACAAAAAATCCTGTTCCAGAAACTGTTTCTACTATTTGAAATTTAGTTCCAATGCATTTAAGGTGTGAGAGTATTGTTTGATTTTGTAGAGGCATTATTAGTGGAGATAGAGGTTAGGTTGAAATGCAGCCTGGACTAGAATGATCTTACATCATAAGCCACAAGGAATTGGGTTATTATTAGTAAATAAGCTGTTAGTGACGACGTGTATCGCGATGTAAACTACTTTCGAATATTGTATATATAAACGAACTAGTCAAACAAGTTCTAAAATTTAACACAAATGAACAGTGTTATAGAAGTGTATTCATGTATATAGAACTGATAGTCCACTAATATCATAATTAATTAACAATAAAAATACAACACGGAAAAGGTGTAATATTTTAAAGCAGAAAGATACTTACTTTGGAATGAACTGTTGGTGTAAAGTTTCTGTGTATTGCTACTATCCATCGGCGGCGCAATTCATCGTCTTTTGGAAACGAAAATAACCGAACTTTCGGCCCATTTGTATAATTTCCATTGCATCTTGGTACGCAACACTTGTACACCATTTCTCCAGAAGAACAAATCACAATAACTAACGTAAAAAACAGTTAAAACTTAGAAAAAAACAACTCGAAGTTCACACACAAACCAACTTACAAATCGCTGCTTCCGGCCTAACTGGAGTGACGTCACAACGTTTTGGTGACGTAGCCACCAGGCCTGGGATTAAGATGGTGTTGCCTGCGCCCGCAACATGTCTGACTCGCACACGCCAGCTTCAATTGCATGACAGCACGTAGCCCGCAAGTCTAGTTCACTTGGCTTACATGTGTTTCCAACTATGGAAGGGAGCCGGCAGCCCCTTATAAATACAAAGACTTGAACATGTACACTGCGTAAATTCTGGAACACAAAATCCGGTAATAGATGGAAAAAGTTCCTTACAATTTAGAATCATTAATGATAAACATATATGACTGAGTTTTTGTGACTGCCGCTTCTGATTCCCTTTTGATTTCCTGAGTCTTGGATAAAATATTGCTATGTAATGGGTACATTGTGGGATGGGAATAGAAAAGTGAGTTGTACTAGTCAACAGGTGTGTGTCGGATAAGTTATAATCGAATGACTGGCAGAAACACTCTGCGAGTTATCGATACAGCCTGGTAGGGGAGCTGTAAACGCTCGGTCCTGACGAATCTGAGTGAAGACTTCGATCCACCGTCCGGCGATGAAGATTTCAGTTTCCAATGGCGCTATTGATTTCGTAAATGGGCGACCATAAAGGGGATCGGTTATTTCAACACTGGCGTCTGGGCGTATTTCATGATATTTCAATGGGCTGGATGAAAGTATCTGCTGGTTGTGCCACTGTAATCAAGCTATTTCTATTAATATTTTTTTTCTTCATGGTATACCGACTACCTCAACCAAGTTCCCATGAAGATTGTTGCCCAACCATCTTTTCGTAGACTGTACGCATTGAAGGAACATATTTCAACTAGAAAACCTCATTGCCACAGTGACTGGAGTCTTGGAAGACAATATGAAGTTCCACTGCGAAACTGGATTCCACAAATTGTTACTGGTAATATTCTCTCCAATTAACGCGTTTCTAAGTTCGGTATGCGGCTGCACGGACCGTGGGGGCCCACGCCACCACGGCAAGTTAACGTACAATTGGGTTAACTATATCACAACTATATATAAAAACAAAGGTAATTTGAATTTAGTTTGGAATGGGTTCTTCCAGATTTTTCTTCAGAACTTCATTTTTTTTCCAATAGAAAACATTTAATAGAATTATTTCCACCCCGGGAGCACAAGGAACAAAACAAAAAACGAATTACGCATGTCGATCGTTCCTCATGAGTTACGGTCTTGAGTTCTTACAAAAATCCAATAGAAAATTCTCTCAGTTTATTCCCATATTTTCTCGCCAATTTTTCGAAAATCGGTCCATATAAAAAATAACTTTTCAGTTTTCCAGAATTTTCAAATTTTTCTTTCGCTAAAAAAAAAACTTTATTCTGACTATTATGAACATTCTTTAAAACATAAAAAAGTTGTTCCATTAAAAATCACTATCATTTTTAAGCGAATTTTCTAATTTAACGGAAACATTTTTCTCTCTCTGAAAACCTTATTCGCATTATTACAAATTTAAAAAAATAGTTATATTGATCGATAGGAAATAGTAATTTCAGTTTTTCAAAAATTTTCGTGGCAACATTTCTTTCTCTAAAAACCTTATTCGTAATACTATGAACGTTAAAAAAAAAAATCCAAATCGTTCAGCCATTCTCAAGTGACGTAGTTACCAACGAACAGCATTTCATTTGTCGCGTGTGAGACTATTGAACATGGCAGATGGCTTTTGAATCCGCCTCGACCATGGCCAGTAAAAGATACCATACTGTCTGCGATGTTGTGCTGAGGAATTAGTTTAAATTCTTATTCGATACTAGCAGTTAGTAAACAAGCTTTGGAGATATGTATACTCTCTTCCTTCAATGTTTTGGCAAACGTCTGAGTAAACACTTAGCACAATTTATCTAGAATTATTATTATAGCTTACTTCTGTGATCAGGTGGCTTGAAAGGAAACACACAGCGTATTACTCACAACAAAAGTGTCGCACCGACGTTGGTACTTCTCAAATATTTACAAAATTTGTACAATTTAGTTTACTGCTCACAGTTAAAGCGTTTGACTCGAATTCTGATTCCCAAGATGGATAAGTGGGTTCAAATTCTACAACAGACAAACTTTCCTTACACATCGAATTATGCACTATAGTGTGTTGTTCAGACAATGAAGGTGGGTGAGGATCCTGACAATTTTTGTTGCTCCCTGTCCATGAGTGTAATGTTTTACTCATATTGATAGGTTGCCTCTCATTTTTGTGTGTGTCACTGCCTTTAAATTCAGACTACCTTTCGTGTCGGTGTGTTATATAAGCTTCTGCTAAGGCTTTTGTTCCATCACCACCTTCATTCGACATACTAAGCTCTATGATGCAAACATGCGTCGATGTCATTATTCACAAACCCTCAAACTCGACCCATGATGGGTAACGTTCGACGTGCAGGTTCTGTAAATTTTTATCTTTGTTGAAGACCATTGTGTCTACCGAAACACAATTTATCGAGATGTCGTCTTTCGTGGATGGAATGATCGTAATTTACACGATTTTTTCCAACTTTGGGGAATTAACGTTATTTTTCAAGATTACTGGCATTTTTATGCTTTTTCCACGAAAATTGCTCACTTTTGGCTTTAATTCACAATATTTACAGGACCGTTTCAAACGTGATCTGTGATCGAGAGCCTACTGGAGCTAGAGATCCCAAACCCACATGGATCACCGTTAGGCGTGGCGAAATGATAAATATTTGAGGTGAAGCTACATATTGCCTTTCAAGACTCTGAAAGTAAGGTGTCCTAATGACAATATATTCCTGAATAATCAATAATCGCCTACCGTGTGAACCAGAAAACGACATTCAAAGTGTGACACGTGCTCCTCATATGAAAGCGATATTCGTATAATGAACGAGCTTTTCATATCAAAAATATGTCACAACAGTAACATTGTACCTGTCAATAAAACAAGCAACAAACCTGACAAAAAAAGTCAACTTGTATACATTCGTCACGTTGCTTTCCACACTACACTGTGCAAGAAATCTTACATTCAGGCATTGCTGCTTACTTCAATGTCTACAGTTTACGTTAATATGGGTGGTCAACAATCTCCATGGGATATTTGTTTGGTGTAGTCGGTATACAATGAAGAAAAAATATTAATACCAGTAGCCTGATTTCATACAGATAATTTCGCCCATTAAATTGGTATGAAATACACCCACACATCAGGGCTGAAATGTGACATTTAGGCTGGAAAAATCAATCTACCTGATGGTTATAATTGCAGTCGCCCATTGAAAACTGAAATCTTGATTGCCGGACGGGGAATCGAAGCCTTCTCCTCGCAATCGACAGGACCGAGAGTTTACAGCTCATCCAGCAGGCTGTGTCAATATTGCAACTGTATAGATAAATTGTTGTATCTTTCTGCTTCATATCATTCGTTAAATTATTACTTTCCCGTAACACTCCTGGTACCTAGAAAAAGTCTCCGTTTCCATCCTCCAATATCCCTGTTACAATGCGCTCTCTTGTCCAAGACACAGAAAATCAGAAGCACAGGTATTTATTGCAGTCGGACACAAGAACGTAGTCATATAGATTTTATTAGTACTGATGCTAAACTATAAGAAACTTTTCCGCCATCCACTCACTCCCATGAAACAATGTTGTTATAGCTGCTACTTTCGTAAAATCTTATGCGGGTTTCATTGACAGCTTTCTAGAAGGTTATACATATTGCTTGATATCGATTTAATATCTTCGCAGGTTCAAGTAAATTTAGAATAGTTGAGAGCGATTTTATGACGAGATGTGCTGGAGTTTTTGATTTGAATTATACTTTGTAGCAACTCGTGAATATCTAGAGGCTAAATAAATTTAAAAAGATGCAGAAAACTGAACAAAACAAGTCATTAGAAACATTTACAGCCAACGATGAAAAGAAAAGCACTGAAAATATAGACTGTTGCTCCCATTTTCCAAGCCTTGCCTGGTAATCTGTGTGACTTGATCATAAGGCTCCAGCTTCCAATACCTTTACGAATGAGATATTATAATAGATTTGGCTTTCATTGGTTATTAGAGGTTGATTTCATTACTGTTAATTAATTTTGGGTGCCTTTTATAATTAATTTTAATAAACAGAGTTACTTTACTTTTATATTGATGAGAGATTCATAATATAACATCTGCAAACCTTACAATTTATTAATTCATTTACATTTAAACAAAAAACAATTATATCTGGCACCTATAAATTTACAAATTCCGTGATTAGCAAATTGTCAAACCGAATAAATTTCTGCTAGCTTGAAAGGTTTTTATCTTACTGCAGATCACTCTGCGGGTCGTTGTACGGGTGTGGAATTACTGGAAGCTTGAAGGATGCAAGTAACTAACGGTTGCACTTACCAGACGGTCCACGTGGTCTTGAGGATATCATCATTTCCGATGCACTATATAGTCACTATCTGCAACTGATAGCCGGAGTCCAACTTTAGACACAGCGCGTCGTTCTGTCCTCCTCAGCTCCCACGCACTGGATGTCGCTCCACTCTGCTCCTCACTCCTCTTTCCTAGTCGCCAATCTCCGTTATCTTCTCACCAGAACAAAATATGGATGTTCTGTGTTCATTCGTCAGTCACTCAACAGCTTATCCGCCATTTTCGGAGCATCCCGAATTCTCCCGAAACTACACGAACAGCTTCAACTAGAGAGGCTGCTGTCTCCCAGCTGCTTTCACAATAACACCGCCTGAGTGCCGCCTACCTGGCCCTCGGTACCTAGCCCGAGCTGTTTACCCGCTGCGCGTCTGTCAGATTGCTATCGTATTCACTGGTTATCAAATAAGTACATCTAATGTATCTCGGGTCATATCTGTTACATTATTGAGTCGCTGTTAAATCATGTCTTCTCTCGGAGAAAGCTTGCTTTCTTTATAAGAAATTCGATACTGTTCCTCCAAGTTTCAAATTCGTCGTAAAAAAAATCTGATTTTTTTAGGTATTTTTAGCGTGTTGTATGGTACCAGGGATACAGTAGACCTACGGGTGTTACTGTAAACAAGTGTGTTATTATCGCTCTCGAGTTCTAGAAGTGTCATGGCAGGTGGAGCATTGCGACTGGGGTTGGCCCTTTCGTTCGTTATTTTGGGATGTGATAATTGTCATTTATATGAAGATAAATGAATAAGTGGGCGAAAATTTGTACCAGCCTAGCTCTTTTTTGTAAGACACTATCGAGGGCACATCCACGACCGACAGATGAGTCGCCACCGACAGTGAACGACTGCAGCATTGGCTGTGGTGCCTATGAGGCGGCCGGTATAAGGACGTGCAGAGCAAACAGCACCGCTTAGAAGCCGGTTAGAGCGGCGTGTTTGGTCGGCAAACAGAGCACCGCATCTCTTTAAAGGACGCGTGCCGAGTCTCCTCAGAGCCTCGCGGGATCACACTCAAACTAATTCCCCATACATACGCTTACTATTCGTGCTTTCTGTAAACATTAAAGTTCTTGGCTGTGGAGTTTGTTTAATCATTGCTGACGTATTTCCCTACAAACGAAAACTTGCCTCAAGTTAAGGACTATCTCCAGATACGACTTCAGATTCTTCTACTCAGTGCTCGTGATAAACGCATGTCTTCTATGTACATTCTAAATGTACTGTTATATCAAATTAACTTTAAGTGGAATGCTATATTAATTTCCACAGACACATCTAATTACCCTTCTTAGAACCCGATGCATGCATTGTAATTGATTCCACATCATAAAGCAATACTTAAAAACTTCCTTGCTGAAATTATTACTAGCTGATATGCCAAGATATGCCTTCCACCATAATTCACAATTCACACTACAAAAATACAGGGCCTACCTATTCATACCTGGTTTAGTTAATAAGCTGATTCTTTTTGGAATTTCTCTTCGTTCCGTGCTGTCCTACGCAACCAGAATGCCCTCTTTCGTACTGATGCAACCAACAGACTGATCAACAACGACGGCCTTGCTTTTCCTCCCCCCAAAACCGATTTCTTTTAAGCGTATTCACTATGACTATCGCTCGCCCTGTGGCGATTCTGTGCAAAGCAATCATCTTAATAAGCGTTATCTGTAGTGATCATCACGGTGCCGCGGCACTGGGTGATGGTCACAAGCTCTCGATTAGCGAAGCATCACATGTGCCGCAATTAGTTCGATTTGACGATAGACAGGTTTTGGGGGGGGGGGGATAATTGAAACCTCCTGGCGGATTGGATGGTGGGCCCCACACGGCCATACCTGGAACTTGGACTGTACAGTATTGCCATCGTACCCGTTTTTAGTGATGTCTTTGGCATAGACTATCAGACGATGAAGGGATATTTATCGGCAATAAGTGAATCTTTCCATTTCTAAACCCTAGTACCCACTAGGACTCTAGAATCGATTCAGAAATAAGAATGTTCCGTGCTGCGTAGCTTCAATGTTCGGACTCTGCTCCGCAACAAGAACTGCATCCCCACCAAGATTCATGTTGCGATTCAGACATGACGGAGCAAGTTGCTCTCTTGGGAATTTCCGTTGCTCTTTTTGTATAATTAATAATTTAATTTCTGTTTCTTATGTTCGTTGCGGATGACTCCTTTCCTTTATTTACAAATGTAATTCAACCTTTTCCCGGACGTAGCAGTGATAAGCATACACCGGAAATAATATTCAACTATGGCCTGAGTCGGCCTCGACGAATTATTGGAAATGTGTTTGATATATGGAGTTCAAAATTCGGAGTAGTTTTTTAACGTGTAGATTTGCCTCCTAACAAGTAGAAACAATGACTCTTGCTTGCGCCTACCTGCATAGTATTTTCTTCGCAGAAATGCATCTTCGAGCAACGCATGTACACCTCCTGCCTCTTTGAATCAAAAGATTCTGATGTGAAAATGTTACCAGGATCATGAATATGAGAAATTTTGCCATCTAAGTCCCGTTATCCTCGCACATAATGTCCAAATAGATCGGCAAGCGAAGCGACGAAATTCCTAAATCAATTTCCCGAGCGTGGAGGCTGAGCAGTAGTAACATTCTGGCCTCGTATTTAGCAGAACGTGGGTTCGTTTTCCCATCCAGCCATCCAGATTTGGGTTTTCCATGGTTTCGCCGAATCTCTTCAGGCGAATGGCGCGATGGTTCCTTTAAAAAGGCCATGGCCGAAATCCTTCCAGTTCCTTG
The DNA here is from genome assembly GCA_031002005.1 of Vandiemenella viatica. Classification (NCBI taxonomy): domain Eukaryota; kingdom Metazoa; phylum Arthropoda; class Insecta; order Orthoptera; family Morabidae; genus Vandiemenella; species Vandiemenella viatica. The sequence continues at coordinate 38,369,385 of CM061919.1, forward strand.
TTCCCAGTTCTTTCTCGTCTCTAATGACCTCGACATAGACGAGTCGCTAAGCCATAAGAAAAAAAAAAAAAACTTAATTCTGCGATTACTGTCAGGATCGTAATGGATATATAGGTTTATTTAAAGGAAATTAGAATATTTTATTTCAGTAGCGAGCAGGCCAGTCTTCGCACGCGCCGAGCTGAGCGCAGTGTTGTTTGTTAGGAATGTGCTGAGACGCTGACTCGATCCATATTACTGGTTGGAACAGACTCTCTGAGGTCAATAAAGTTCACCTTCGAGGTAGCAATGAATAATTAGCTCTCACTCTGCGGGCAGTCATCGACGAGTAGATAGCTCATACTGTGCGGGTAGCTTTCATCAGCCAGTACGGGTTTCTAACAGTCAAACCGACTCTCTTCGCTCAAGTCTTTTCACCATGTAGGCCCTGCAAGATCATGGGGGCGGCATACCACCAGCCACTTAGCTTGCCATCCAATCATACAACAATCCATTAGTCTACGTGTTACTCAGTCAGATGCAATTAGCATCTCATATAGGCGCAGTCGGGAGGATCCTCGCAGTCATGTTCACGGCTTTCAATGACATTAAATGGGACCTCATAACCGCTAGATGCCTGTTATCATTCAAAATAGGATAGAATCTCAGCTGGTCATCTAACACGTACCAGCCTTCCCCTATCCTGGTTGCCGAACCTACTAATCGGCTGGTGTCACATTATTCCTGACAAATTACATCTTATTAATTAGCCCACAAGACGCAAGAGCTCATGACCATCAAGATAGAAGAGACTTCTGCAGCTGCAAAAATGCCACGAGGTTAGTCCCACCACAGTTAATGTCCACAACGAACCCAAATCTATCCCTCGGCTACCCTGTCAGTCCTGTCAGTCAGATGGGGCTCTTACATTACTTTCTGTCAACTGATGGTTCACCGCGGTCACAAAATCTATATAAATAAAAGGGAAATGCTGTTCGTTGGTAATCGTATCACTTGAGAACGGCTGAACCGATTGTTTTTTTTTAAATTTTAATATTAGTCCGAATAAGGTTTTTAGATAAATAAAACTCTGAAAAGTTATACGGTAATTTCGGGAACACCGGAAAGTGCTTTTATTCTATTGGATTTTTGCACGACCTCAAGACCATAACTCATGATTCGAACGATGGATGGGCGTAATTTTTGTTTGTTTTTTTTGTTCCTTATGCTACCGGGATGGAAATAACTCAATTAAATATATTCTACTGAAAAAAAAAAAGTTTGGAGAAAATCTGGAAAAACGAATGTTCGAACAAAAATATGCTCATGAAAGTTGTTAACGATGTAATTAGAACATCTGGCGTCCAGGACGTCCTGGCATTGTGTCTATAGTCGAGGAGTTCTTCCACAGTGTAGTCACATTCGGAGGGGAACCGCACGTCTCAAAACACAGATAGTTTCAAAAGAAGAACAGCGGAAGGAATACCAAAGACACACACGAAACGCGTAAATATTCTCGTGCCACACTCCGTCACAAACCTATGTGAAATTAGTTGCTCTGCTTACACCGAAATATTTCATTATATTCCGCGTGTCTCTACCTACCGTCATCCTCGTCATTAGGTATCTCGTGGTTTAATTATATAAGAAATAATTACTCCACGATACAGTTCAAATTTTAACTGTTTTTAATACACGACTTCAGAGATACTGGTCACAAACTCCAGCGATTAGTCTCAACACTTCTTCCAAAGACAATACTGCCGTACATTCTCACAGTACACGCAAAACTGTTCGCTCAAAAGTCTGTCCATAAACTGTGTCAGCTGTCTCTGGCGTTCGCTTTATATAAATTTCATCGAAAGTTCTAGAACATTACAAAGGCTTCCGACACATATTTCTCGAATTTTAACAATACTTAAAGAATTAAAAACATATTAAAACCAATCAAAATTAATACATAATCATTTACAATCATTACAAAATGGTCAGAAATGAAAATTAAAGATATTTAAACACGTTATGTCCATTTATACTGATTTACAGTAAATTGCAAGACAAACGTAAAAAAATCATATTCAATCAAACTCTAGCTTGCTACAAATGCTCCATAAAATACAATTCCATTTAGAGTTTATGTTTGACGGCTGTTACAGCTTCCTCTGTCCTTATTTTCGTTTTCATTTCCTAAGCCACACCTGTAGTTCCGAGCGAACCAATACACATTCTTTTACTGCAACAGATATTATTCCTGGTCTAGCCGAGCTTAGCCCTCTAGTTGGTGAAGCGACTTCTCACCGCGCGGCGGTCGAGGCGGCGGCCGCCGCAACTGTTCAGACGAGGCGACATCTGGAGCGGCGACCACGCATATAGAAGACGAGAATGAAATGCTTCTCTGGTTTCTGTACTTAGTGTGGAACAAGAGAAAAGAAAGCTGCCGATATCAGTGCCTCTGAAACAATTTCATTCATTTTTACGTAGTAAAATGAAGAATATGAGAACGCTACGCTCCCCCCCCCCCCCCCAATCCCCATCCCTCGCTCCCCTAGAAGAAAAATCAAGTTGCCTTCAGTACGCTTCGACAAGTGAAGACCTGACTCAGGAGCACTATGGGAGAGGAAAGAGGGACTTGATTATGCCTGATGAGTGTGCATCGAAATTTCGTGAAAGTACACCGTGAGATATTGTGACACATAAAGTTACTGCAAAATTTTCTGAGAATCTGAGATGATTAATGTTTACATAAAAAAAATTATAATTGAATTACGATCTTAATTAACTACATAGTAGGTCCTTGGATCAAGTGGTTGGATTACTGTGTTAATTAATAATAAAAATAGTTTGTTAAATAGGTTTCACTTTCATTTTTTTTGAAACCGTCATGTTTTAGTCCCCCACCCCACTTATTCGAAAAAAATACGAGTTGTCCCCTCCCCCTAGTTCAGATCTTGGTCTCCCCCCTCCCCCTAGCTCTGATCATGGATACGCCCTTGTATGAAATCAGGAAATAATGACAACAAAGGTAAAAATTAAATAATCAATCTTAAATTTTTATTATTTATTTCATGTAATTGTATATTACGTGTTTTACATGTAAACACTGAAGTGTAATGATACAAAAAGGAGAAAAAATCTGCATTGCTGATTGATTTTCTTCCTCCACGCCGGTTGTAAGTGGCGGGGACAGCATGGTTGTAGTTGATGAGTTATGGTACTACAACTTGTGCTTCACATCGGCCAATGCCCACTTTCTTCGCTTTGCAGAAACCAAACTTCCACTGGCTTTTCCCTTTTTCGTCTTTTTTGGTATCTGTCCTTTGTTTTTTTCACTATTTCTTAGTATCGGCTCTTTATCTTAAGTTTGTTTCGAAATTCATAAGCTTAAGTTTTATTCATTGGTTCTTAAGTAGTTTCGTTACCTAGTTATTATTCATAAAGCTTCAATTTAATTACACACACACACACACACATTATATATATATATAAACATTTCAACACTTAGTCGAGTATAGCGCCTATAATATTTAATAAAAAACGTTAAAAATAAGGTATAAACTTTATTACACCACTTTATCAAATAAATTTCAGGTTTGTTTAGAAGGCGTTTGAAGTATTTGGGAAAATCATGACTGGAAACTGTCGCGCCTGCCGTAGGTACGTTGCGAAGGGGATGGGTTGTAGTTGGTGTAAGAAGTGGTTTCACTGGGCATGTGGGGAAGAGGAAACGGGGGGGAAATAAATGAGGCTCTCCCATGGTTTTTTTCACTTTGTCTTAAGGATGATAGGATGTGGGAGATGGGTGAAACGATCAGGGAATTGCGTGAAAGGATCAGGGTTCTTGAGGCTCAGCCTGTGGAGGTTCCGCCTGTGGGGGCTGAGCTTGTCAAGGCACATGCTGTAGAGGCTGAATGTAGAGATAGTGGGTTGGAGGAAGTTGAGAAGGATGGGTGGGAGCTGGCAACAGGTCGTAGGAGAAACATAGTTAACAGGATGAACAAGCCAGGCACTTCAGTAATTGTGGGGAAAAATAGGTTTGACCTGTTGCCAGAGTCAGGAGGAGAAGAGCCTCAAGTAGATGTAGGAGTAGGTAAGATGCAGCAGGCCTTTAGGAATAAGGACGTGCAAGGTAAGAATAGTAAGAAAAGGGTTCTGTGCCGTCTCTGTGGCCGAACCCTTTACAGTCGGCCACACAGACGGCAATTTACCACGTTGTCACTCCTGGTCGTTGCTAGGGCGCTAATGACCCCGTCGTCGACGCGCCCTAAAATCCTAATAACAACAACAACAACAAAAAGGTTCTGCTGCTAGGTAGTAGCCTTGGAAAAGGTGTAGGCCCTCTTCTGCAGGATCAGTTAGGTACAGGTTACCAGGTCACAAGTTTTTTCAAACCTAGTGCAACATTAGGTCAGGTAATAAAGGATATAGGTTTACTTTGTAGGAGTTTCATTAAGGACGATAGAGTAGTGATAGTGGGAGGTGCGGCGAATAGTATTCATAGAAACGCGAGTGATAGTATAGAGAGTGACCTGAGGAAGGGGGTAAAGGAGGCACAGCATACCAGGGTGGAACTCGGCAGTTCCTAAGACACCATGACCGGACACAATTGAACTATGCTGTGAGGCGGGTTAATGTGGAAACGGAAGTGCTACTTTGGAAAGGCATTAGTTCTGTGTTGGGGGTTGTGCCTGTGAACACTATGGGAAGGTGAGGTTTCACTAGGCAGGGCCTACACCTAAATAGAAAGGGACTAGAAGTCCTTTCTGAGTTGTTAGCTAAAGCAGTAGGGGAGCCCATTTCCAGTGATGATGGGATCAGGACTGTGCCTTTTTTTTAGGTTAGGGGCTGCTGGTTAAGGGACGGAAATAGATGTTCAAAGTGATACTGATTGCAGATCCAGGATGGGAAAAATAACAGGTGTTAAAGAAATAGATGAAGTTGCTGAAACAATAACTGACTGGGGTAAAACTGGGAAGAGGAGATAAATGCTGAAAATGTAAAGCCGGTAATAAGGCTGTTAATGGTAAACTGTAGAAGTATAATGAACAAAGTAATCGAATTTGTAAACATAATAGAGATACACGAACCACAAGTAATAATTGGGGTAGAGAGGTGGTTAAAAGAATAAGTACTAGACAGTGAGATTTTTCCTGGTGGTTACAGAGTGTATCGCAGAGATAGAGGAGCAATTGGTGCAGGAGTTTTAACACTAGTTAGAAAAAACTACCACAGTTCACTGGCGTTCATAGATCAAGACCGTGAGTTACTTGGGGTAGATTTCTGGGGTAATAAACAAGAAAAAATCCTTACCGAAGTGGAAGAATGATAGATGAAGCTCTTGGGGAGAAATTAAATTCAAACTCAGATTTCAGAGGTGAGAATAGAATGATCGTTATTGGTGGGGATTTAAATTTACCAGGTGTAAACTGGGAAGGAAATACGATTAATAACACAAGGGAACAGAGATTTGCAAATACTCTAATAAGGGAAGGAGGATTTACACAAGTGGTAGAGCAGAACACTAGGGAACAAAATATTTTGCATATATTCCTAATAAAGCCCGAGGATAACCTCGTGGGGTGTCAAGTAACGGAAGGAATAAGTGATCACGAAGCAATTTTGATGGTTATTAGAGGATTCAGTGAACCAGCAACCAAAATTGAAGGGGGAAATAGGTACAATTATAAAAAGGCACAGATTTCTAATTTGAAAAGATATTTCAGTGAACGATTCAGCAAATGGAAGGAGGGCACAAGTACAGTAGAGTCAAGGTGGGAAGAGTTCAAGGAGATAATAATAAATGGGGAAGAAAAATTTATTCCAAGGCAGAAAATAAAGAGAAGTAGAGAACCTATGCACTATAATAGGGAAGTGAGGAGGTTAAAGAGGTTGGTAAGAAAGAACATAACAGAGTTAAGAGACAACAGGGTAGTAGGAAATATTATTATTTTTTTTTTTTTTGCTGTCGTCAGTCTTTAGACTGGTTTGATGCAATCCTCCATCCCTTCCTATCCTGTGCTAACCTCTTCATTTCTACATACCCGTAGGAAATATATAAAACAACTAAACAAGGACTTAATAACAGCAAAGAAAATGGCTACAGATGGGTTTATGAAGAGTATTGTCAGTGCAGGAGGACCATTGACTGATGCATCTAGAAATTTCTATGGCTATATCAGGAAACTGAGGGGAAGGGAGGGTGTAGTGACACTTATAGATAAGGATGGAGAAGAAGTTACTGACGATTTGAAAAAGGCAGAGACATTAGGAACAATGAATCAGAAACAGGAGGGTCTAATTCGGAGAACGAGGTTAACAACACAATTAGAAATGACGATAGTAAAAAATTCGAAATTCATCCGGGGGAAATCATGAAGGAAATAAGAAAGCTGAAAAAACATAAAGGGGCTGGTGAAGATAATATTACTACAGATATCTTAAAGATAGCCGAATGTGACATTGTACCTTATCTTGAAATATTATTTAAATTGATTCTGGATATTTGCTGCTTACCACAGGACTGGAAAATTGCGATAGTGCCTGTACATAAAGGAGGGGTGAGAAATAGAGTCGAAAATTACAGGCCAATCAGTTTGACATCAGTGGTAGGTAAATTAATGGAAAGATTGATATGCAACCACATCAGAAATATATGTGAAGAAAGTAAGTGGTTCTCACGTTGACAACATGGGTTCAAGCAAGGATTTTCATGCGAATCTCAGTTTGTAGGATATGTGCAAGAAATTTCAGATGAAATGGACAAGGGATGCCAAATTGATAGTGTAGCACAAGATCTGTCAAAGGCATTTGACAGAGTGAACCATAAAATGGTAGTAAATAAGGTGAAAACTATTGGAGTGGATGAGAAAGTGATTTGCTTGGTAGAAGAATTTTTGATAGGTAGAAGACAGACAGTTGAGGTAGAAAATCATATATATTATTTCTATAAGGTATTTTTTTGTCACAAGCCTATATCTTCCTTCATACTTAACCGAAATCAATGAATGAGGTGTCATTTTAAAGCTTATGGTCTCGACTTTGGTTAAATCGTATTTTAAGCAAGAAAGTTTTCGGAATTCGACCCTTAAAGGGCAAAAATGTAATTTTTTCTAAAATGCTGTTTTCTGTGTTACGAGTCAGTTATCTCCCTGGATACCTATCTGAAACCGTTTTATGAAGTATCGTTTTAAAGATTAAGATCTCCGCTTTAGTGACGTCATATATTAAGCCAGAAAGTTTTCGGAATTCGACCCTTAAAGGGCAAAAGTATCAATATTTTTGCAATGCGTTTTTATGTCACGAGCGATTTATCTCCCTTAATATATAACCGATATAGATAAATGAGGTATCATATTAAAGAAAAAGGTCTCCGCCATGGTAACATTATATTTTAAGAAAGGAATTTTTCGTAATTCGACCCTTATAGGGCAAAAATGACACTTTTTCTAAAATGCGTTTTTTGTATCTCGAGCCATTTATCTTCCTGGATATCTAACCAAAATCGATAAATGAGGTAGGATTATGAGGAGTAATGTCTCAGCTTTGTGATGTCATATTTTAAGAAAGAATGTTTTTGGAATTCAACCTTTAAAGGAAAAAAGTATAAAATTTTCTATAACCGATTTGTGTGTCACGAGCGATTTATCTCCCTTGATATCTAACCGATATAGATAAATGAGGTATCATATTAAAGAATAAGGTCTCCGCCGTGGTAACATTATATTTTAAGAAAGGAATTTTTCGTAATTCGACCCATAAAAGGCAAAAAAGTCAATTTTTCTAAAATGCGTTTTTTGTGTCTCGAGCCACTTATCTCCCTTGATATCTATCCAAAATCGATAAATCAAGTACGATTGTGAGGAATAATGTCTCAGCTTTGCTGACATTATATTTTAAGAAAGAAGTTTTTGGAATTCAACTATTAAAGGGAAAAAATATAAATTGTTCTACAACCTATTTTTGTGTCACGAGCCTTATATTTCCATTGATATCTAATCGATATAGATAAATGACATATCGTATTAAAGACTAAGGTTTCCGCCGTGGTAACATTATATTCTAAGAAAGGAATTTTTCGTAATTCGACCCATAAAGCGCAAATTGTCAATATTTCTAAAATACGTTTTTTGTGTTTCGAGCCATTTATCTCCCTGGATTTCTAACCAAAATCGATAAATGAAGTAGGAGTATGAAGAGTAATGACTGAACTTGGTGACATTATATTCAACCTCACTATTCATCGCATTTTATTCGCGAAATTTTCGCACGGGTCGTCTAGTACGGTATAAAAAGAAGAGGAAGTAAAAATGGGAGTGCCGCAGGGTAGCGTATTGGGACCATTGCTATTAATTATTCTAATTAATAATTGTGTTGATTGTTTACCATCTGAAATTAGATTCTTTGCAGATGATATAACGCTATATAAAAGGATAAAATCGGTTGGGGACTGTAAACAGTTGCTGGGTGATCTGGACAGGATATCTAATTGCTTTGAAACACGTGATGAAGATAAATGCAAAGAAGAGTCAGCTTATTAGATACAGAAATAAAAAAACAAAAGGTTAATTATGAATATAAGGTGGGGAAAGAATTGCTTGCTAAAGACCTGAAATGTAAATATCTTGGCATTACATATGTTAACAAGCTTAACTGGGCAGGACACATTGGACAGGTGGTAGGAAAATGTTTAAAAAATCTGCACTAGTTGGAGAGAGTGATGAGGGGATGTACGAGAGAAGTAAAGGAATTGGGTTACAAAACTTTGGTCAGACCATTGCTTTAATATGGTAGTGTACTGTGGGACCCACATTTTGCGTATCAAATACATGAATTGGAGAGGGTGCAAAAAGGGCTGCTAGATTTTTTCTGGAAATTATCGCAGAATGCAATCTGTGACAGATATGATAAAGGAGCTGGAATGGGATTTATTGCAAGACATGATGAGGATGAGGAGGGTCATGGAAAGATATTGGAGTAAGTATTAAAAGTAGTAGATCACCATGACCACAAGCTGGCACTCGATTTCAGGCACAAGGGTATGGGAAGATTCTCTTTAGGTAAGGATTTCAGGGATTGTAATAGGTTACCAAGGGAAATGATGAATAACTTACCGTAAACGTTAAAAGAATTTTAAGTTAAATTTTGTAGTTGGCAAATGTATGTTGGTGCAGGATAGGGATGGGTGTGTAGGGAAATTGCCACCGGAGCGTGTGCTCCATTGCAATTAAACCAAATTAAATTAAATCTGCAATAAAAGCACAATGTAATAAAATAACTAAACTAGATATTATATTATTCTTATCTTATTTTTATTTTGGTTTTAGGTTCATTGAGATCACTGGCGTTCAGATTAAAAATATCATCTTCCTTCATCAACAAAATTGTACGAGATGTGTTGTCAGTTCTACATAAGAAATTGCTACCGACCTCGCCGGACCTGTTAAAATAAAAACGTGAAGAATTTGAATAAAAGTTGAAATTTCCCAGATTGTTTTCCTCTGGACTATCAGGCTCATTGTATTAAAATTACAAACGATTCCGCTGTGGTCTACGCGAACTACAAATCCGTTTTCGTTGATGTCTGGTCGTATGGGAAGGAAGGCACAGTAGAGTTTTATTTGCAAGTGTAAATATGTTTCCGCCTCCATCTAAACTTCCGGATTCGGATATGGTAGAACCGCATATTTTGTAGGCGATTTATATATTTATTTAGCTTATGGCAATAACAATAGTGTTAAAATTTTAAATTCTAAGGCAATCAACAATGCACCTGAAATAAAAGATTTCCAACCACTCTGTAGCATTGCTAGGTGCTTTAACAAAGTCTTCCAATGAATCTGGGTGCGTTCCTCTTACATTCAGTGACAATATGGGGGATCGTCTATTGTGGTGCACCGCAGTAACATGTGGTATCCTATTGAGGGTAGCCCATGTTTTACGTGGCAGGTGGATGTTGAGCACTGTTAGACAATCTTCCCGTCGACTGCTGCGTACGAACGATTCGGAAGGTTGCTACAAACATAGGAAGCAGGCCTGGTCTAGCAACATCTCTCAATGCAATCATTGAACATCAGGTTGTAGTATGTTTTGCGACCCCAGCAAGGTAGATAGGCACAGGTCGGCAAGCAGAACAACCCTAAAGGCACGCAAGATAAATGGGATGGGTGTTTTTCTAAATTCATAGTTAAGATTGTGGCGTATTGGTGATGCGCAGAGGTAGTATGTTGTGTGTTGCTTCCCACGTGTGGCCGTGTTTTTTGTTGGAGGTGTTTGGGACACCGGCCCTAATGAGCGGCCTGGCTCCCAACTCCGTTTACTTTGGCCATGCTTATAATGGGCCAACTCCCAGACTCAACAATATTCTGCCGGTTAAGTGCGACATTATTTGCTGATAACAACAAGTTTTATTTTTCCGAGGCCTTCGAACTAGAAGTAAAAGCACGACGTAGTCTGTTACTGTAAGCGGCATATGTTGCAACCGGCTATCCGACCCCAACAAGATTGAAGCAAATTCCGAGTTGTACGTCCCGACGGATAAAATAATTGTTTAAAAAACATAAAAATCGCCTTCAAAAAAGGGCACTAAAAATGTTAAAATAACTTTATACCTTGCTTAGAAGAAAGTAAATTTAAATGGACAATATTTTACATTACTGTTATTGAAATTTTTACATTAATTAGTTATTTTTGGAGTCGGTGCCAGCTGTCAGATCGCGCAAATCGAATTACTGAACTTTATTTGGTGTTCAAGGCGAACCGAGAGTACGAACAAAAATTCCAAATATTTTACAGCATGTCGTGAGGAAGATAGTTTTATTGCGGGAGACAGCTTAGGGAAACAAATTAACGGTATGTTATCTGTGGCTCGGCCTCGTTGGATATCCAGGCATATATCTGGCGCTACGGTGTCAGTTGGTACGCTGCATCATACAGTGAACACTTTATAGTTAGCATAATATTGGTGTATCATCTATATGTTTCAGTTTTGTTGAAAAATGTTTCTAAAATTAATTGTAGGTAAGTAGTAACATGATTTTTTATGTATTATTGTTTTTATCTTTTTGTTTTTCTTGCATTGGCTGGCACCGACTCCAAAAATAACTAATTAATGTAAAAATTTCAATAACAGTAATGTAAAATATTGTCCATTTAAATTTACTTTCTTCTAAGTAAGGTATAAAGTTATTTTAACATTTTTAGTGTCCTTTTTTGAAGGCGATTTTTATGTTTTTTAAACAATTATTTAATTTTTAGTGGTATTATAGTTAATTTGTATTTAAATATGCCGCAGCAGTTCTCATTTTACCAACTTCCTGGTAGCTCAGTGGTTAAAGCGAATACTTTTTAAAAAAATATGTCTGTTACAACAACTTTCAGATTAGGTGAATTGGATGCTGTGTAAAGGAATGTCAGTTTACATTTTGATCCAAGCTGTGTTTCGATCTAATCATAACATCTGTTTAAACTGCTGCTCGATAATCGAAAAAAATGTAACATCTGGACATTAATACATATCACATACACAAATCTGTCTCTGGAATATATATCTGTTCGTTCCGGCATCACACAGAAAATATGTAAAAGCTCGGGGTCCAAGCTGAAATCTGAAGTACATGTTGAGACATTAGGACATATACATTTTATATATATTCTGCAATGACTTAAAAATAGCTTAATTGATTTTGATGCTACTTAAAATTGTGGATTTTGGAAAGAACATTGGAAACTATAAACGATGGAGTAAAGGAGAAGAGGGATCGGGCTTTTGTATACCAAATGTAAACTGTTTTTTTCTGATTGATTTAAAGTATAAGTTTGTAAATTTCTATTGACATCATATAAAAAGTTTAGGTTTGTATAAAAAAAATAATTAAGGGGTGTGGAGGTGAATAGTAGTTTGGTTTTTGTTAAGGTAGTGTGGACAGTATTTTTCTCTTTGTTTTAAAGTATACATGTGCAAAGTTAAATCGAAACCAGATAAAAATCGTAGCTTTGTGTAAAGAACATTTACAAAAATTAAATGGGGTAAGGGAGTGAGCGGTGAGGGTTTTGTAAACAGAATGTTTCTCTTTGTTCCTAAGTATACATTTGCAGTGTTCCATCGAAATCTGATGAAAACGGTAGGTATCTATAAAGAACATTGGAAATTAGGAGGGGTGGAGGTAGAAGGGAAGAGGGGTTGGGTTTCTGCAACCTAATTTAAACACAATTGTTGTGTATTTTTTAAAGTATACATTTGCAAACTTTCTTCAGAATCAGATAGAAACTGTGCTTTGTGTAGATTAAAGGGGTGGAAAGGGGAAGAGAGGTTTGGCTTCTCTAAACCAAATGCAGACAGTATTTTTCTGTTTGTTTTGAAGTATACATGTGCATACTTCCTTCAAAATCCGATAGAAACGGTAACTTTATATAATGAACATTGACAGTATTTAAAAGGGTAGAAAGGGGAATAGGGTTTGTGTTTTTGTCAAAGTAATGTGAGTAGTATGTTTCTTTTTCTATTTGCTTTAATGTATACACATGCGAAGTTCCACTGAAATCGGATTAAAATGTGGGTTTGTACAAACATTAAGGGATATAAAAGGGGAGCTAGGAGCCAGCCCCAACCATGTTAGATCAAGTGAACATGCCAACATCACAGGAAAATGATGAAGAAATAGAAAAAATATATGCTGAAATTGAAGAATTAATCCAATATGTGAAGGGGGAGGAAAATCTAATAATCATGGGTGATTGGAATGCAGTAGTGGGAGAAAGAAAAGAGGTGAATACTGTAGGAAGTTTTCGTTTAGGAGAAAGAAATGAACGGGAAAGCAGTTTGTTAGAATTTTGTGAAAGATTTAAGCTAGTTGTGACGACCACACTTGAACCATGCAAGAAGGATACATACCTGGAAACGTCCTGGGGATACAGGCAGATATCAGCTAGATTATATCATGGACAAACAGAGATTCAGGAATCAAGTTGTAGACTGTGAAGTGTACCCAGAAGCAGACATAGACTCTGTCCATAATTTGATAGTAATGTAGTGCAGACTGAAATTCAAGCGAATAAGGAAGCAGCGTAAGCAGAACAGACTGGAAGTGAATAAACTGAAACAATCTAGAACGAGAGAAAAATTTTCAGTAATGGTAGACATAGGTCTAAGAAGTAAATCTGAAATGAACTCAACAGAAGACGAATTGAATGCATTAAAGACATAAATAATACAGTAAATGCTGGTAAAGAATCTTGAGACTTTAGGGATAAAGATTCCAGAAAACCTTGGATCTCAGAAGAAATTTTGGAGCTGATGGATCAGAGGAGAAGGTACAAAAATTCTCAGGATGAAGCAGGAAGAGGCAATTTAGAAATCAAATAAACAGGACATGAAAAAAAGCAAAAGAAAAATGGCTAGAAGAAAAGTGTGAAGAAGTAGAAAAGTAAATGGTCGTAGGTAAAGTAGAAATAGAAAGATCAAACAGAATTTTGGAGAAATGAAGAAAAGAGGTGTGAACATTAAAGCTGCCGATGGGAAACCTCTTTTAAGCTCAGGCGATTCAGCTAACCGATGCAAGGAATATATTGAGAAACTGTATGATGACTTCGGAGATCTTGTTTTATGGACAGAATTTAATAGAGCTCTCAATGACTTGAAATCAAATAAGGCAGTTGGAGTCGATGAGGATCCCTGCAGAACTTCGTAAATCCCTAGATGAAGAAGGAATCGAAAGATTATTCAAGCTGATATCAAAAAGTTATGAAACAGGAGAAATTCCAACTGATTTTAATAAAAATATCATCTTCACACTTCCGAAGAAAGCACAAGCCGACAAATGTGAGAATTATCGCACCATTAGTCTAACATCACATGCTTCGAAATTACTGACCAGAACAATATACAGAAGAATGGAAAGGATAGTAGAAGACATAGTAGGTGAAGATCAGTTTGGGTTATGAAAAATCGCGGTACAAGGGAAGCAATTCTAGTTTTAAGATTAATACTTGAAGGGCGGATCAATAAAAACAAAGATACTTTTATGGCATTTGTTGATTTAGAAAAAGCTTTTGATAATGTTAGGTGGGACAAGATGTTCAAAATTATAAAGAAGTCAGGACTAAAGTATCTTGATAGAAGAATACAAACCATATAAGAATCAAGTGGCTCTAGTAAATGTGGAGAATCACGAGAGACATGCATCAGTTAAAAAAGGTGTGAGACAAGGTTTAGTCTATCCCCGTTAATATTCAACTTGTACGTAGAAGAAGCAATAAAGATAGAGAAAAACTCCCATGTGGCATAAGTGTTCAGGGAGAAAAAATCAGTATGCTACGATTTGCTGATGACATTGTCGTGTCAGCTGAAAGGGCTGAAGATATTGAGAAATTACTGAATGGCATGAACTAAATACTGAAGGAAGATTTTGAACTGAATATAAATCAAATCAAGACAAAAGTGATGAAATGTAGCAGAAATGATACCAATACTAGTAGACTAAATATAAGTCTATATTGGTCTATATTGGTCTCGGCTCAATACGAGGCCATTAACCCGGCTCCTGGGGTGGTCAGAGCCTCCTTCTCTGTCTGCCACCGGAGTAAATCCTGTCCGGCGCGTCCTAGTCGCGGGGTGGGCGCTCTGCACTTCAGTAGGCCGGAGTGTGGAGTGGCTAAGTCCGGCAGGGACCCAGTTCTGCGGGGTATATCGCAGTCCCCTTGCCCAGGGTTACGGGTGAAGTCCTCAACGGCAACAACGGCGGAGAAGAAGATCTTCGGTACGGCGCTGCTGGCGGATGAGGCAACGGATCCGGAGTACCGTAGGCGACATTAGGGTTCTACCCGAACAAGTCGGCAACTCCTGCAACCGAGATGGCTCTGCACGTGGCGACCCGTTGCCCCTGCAGAACTAGCTGTCGAGGTCGAGAGGAAGTCACGAATGCTGGGCAAGTTCATGGCTTCTAACTAACCTGTCCCAGGCGATGTAGTGACGTGGAGAGGACACTTCACACGTACCTGTCAAGGTGCGGAAACAACACGGGGAGTCACAGTCACCGGTTATAAGCTCTGTGCTGATGGGCGTGCGCACGAGCGCCAGGGGTGATTTCCGTCGGTGGGATAGTCCATTGTGGCTAATTGATCAGTTACCGCCCGCCTCAAGCTGGGCAGCCCCCAGCCAATTAGGTACTGATCCGCCCCTCATCTTGTGCTTCTATAGGTGTGTGGAGCAGCAAGCATATCACAGTGCTTGTAACAACGATGAGAGAAGCAATCACCTGGCAAAAAGAAAAACAGTTATAAACCGTGTAAAAATCTGATAACGACAACGAGATTCGCCTCGTGGAATGTGAGAACCATGTTACCGGGATCTGACACCCCAACTGATGGCATCCCTGAACTGAGGAAAACATCTATCATCGACAGGGAACTGCTGCGTTTGCGAGTAGATATCGCTGCCTTGCAAGAGACTCGGCTTTCGGATGAGGGCTCCGTTCGTGAAGAAAATTACACCTTCTTCTGGAAAGGTAGAGACAATGGCGCAAAGCGAGAGCACGGGGTGGGCTTCGCAGTTCGCAACAGCTTGTCCAACTGCATTGAGGCACCCATCTGTGTTTCAGAGAGAATTATGTCCTTGAGAATAACAACTGCTTCGGGTCCCATAACCCTAATATCAGCTTATGCACCTACATTAAAGGCCTCTCCAGAAGTTAAAGATTCTTTCTATGAAAGCTTACGTGCATGTCTAGCAAAAGTACGTGTCTCTGACAAACTTTTTATTCTTGGTGATTTCAATGCAAGAATTGGCAGCAGTTCTGATAACTGGCCGGATTGTATTGGCCGCCATGGAATAGGAAACATAAATGAAAATGGGCAGCGTCTATTGGAACTATGCACATCACACTCCCTCTGCGTATGTAACACCTATTTTCAGAATAAGCTTGCTCACAAAGTGTCATGGAAACATCCAAGATCAGGTCACTGGCATCAGCTTGATTTTATCATCACTCGCAGGCGAGATTTGCGTGACGTTCTCAATGCCAGAACCTATCACAGTGCAGACTGCGACACTGACCACTCTCTGGTAATGGCCAAAACACGTATGATTCCAAAGAAGATCCATTCAGCGAAAAGCAACCGCCGCAAAATTATGTTTAATATCCCAGTCAATCATGACGATGCTTTACACAAACAATTCTCATCTGAAGTAAAAGAGAATCTCAGTCATGCTTTACTGAGGGACACAGGTAGCGTCGAAGACATGTGGCTTTTAGCGAAAGAAAAACTTTTACAAACTGCTTTTAGAACCTTTGGAACAAAAGATGCGTCGCAGAATGACTGGTTTGCTGATTACGAGGACAAATTACGTCCATACATTGAGCACAGAAGAGCAGTTCATATAACCCTTATAAACAGCCCCAGTGATCATGCCAAGTCGGAATACAAAAAAGCTAAAGCAGATCTACAACGTATCACTCGCCGTTGCGTGAATGAGTATTGGACAAACCTCTGCAAGTCCATACAGCAGTACCATGATAGCGGGGACTACCGAGGCATGTATCAAGGCATCAAGAGTGCAATCGGGCCCACAACCAGGAAACGTGCCGCCCTAAAAGACTTAAATGGGGAACCTATTGTTGACAAGCAGAAGCAGTTGGAAAGATGGTCAGAACACTACACCAACCTTTACTCCAGGGCAGTCAGCATAAAGCCTGAAGCACTGGATAGTTTACCAACTTATCCTACTGCATTAGAACTCGATGATTTACCTTCACAGGACGAACTTCATTTTTCACTGAAGAGACTCAAACTGGGAAAAAGTACAGGTCGTGACAACCTACCGGCTGAAATAATTAAACTTGATTGTGTTTTTCCGGTCATATATGAACTCCTAAAGCGGTGCTGGTATGAGGGTACAATACCACAGGACATGCGTGATGCAGATATTTTTACCCTTTATAAGGGCAAAGCTGATAGAGGCGATTGCAACAATTACAGAGGTATCTCCCTCCTCAGCACTGCTGGAAAAGCTATCGCTCGAGTCGTTTTGAGAAGACTGGAAACCCTCGCATCACGTGTCTACCCCGAATCTCAGTGCGGATTTCGCGCCGGCCGCTCCACGAGTGACATGATCTTCACTGTCCGCCAACTTCAAGAAAAATGCCGTGAACATCGTGTGCCTTTATACTTGGCTTTTGTAGATCTAAATAAAGCCTTTGATACTGTTAGCCGTAACGGCCTTTACGACATCCTGCACAAAATCGGCTGCCCACCTACGCTGTTGTCTTTAATAAAGGCCTTCCACGATAACATGAGAGGCTCTGTGATATTTGATGGCGAAGCTTCCGCATCCTTTAAAGTAAACCGCGGTGTACGACAGGGCTGTGTCTTAGCGCCCACACTCTTTGGAATTTTCTTTTCTGTTTTACTCTTAGTAGCTTTTAAAAACTGTCACGTTGGAGTACATCTGCATACAAGGAGTGACGGTAGACTTTTTAATATAAGTCTATTGAAATCTTCAAAAAAGCTTATTGAACTAATTGTTCGTGAACTTCTATATGCTGACGATGCGGCTTTTGTCGCTAATACCGAAGATGAGCTTCAGGAGGTTCTCACCAGATTTGACCATGCATGTCATCTGTTCTCGATGAGTGTCAATATCAAGAAGACGGTTGTCATGGTTCAGGGCACAGACCGTCTCCCGAAAATCACATTGGAAGGCATCCCTCTTCAAGTAGTAGAACACTTCCACTATCTCGGCTCCATCACTACATCCAACCAGTCCATTCAAAAGGAGATTGACGCACGAATTGGCAAAGCCGCGACGACCTTTGGCAAGCTGTCCACACGTGTCTGGAGAAACTCCAAGCTAACTCTCTCCACCAAAATTCTAGTATACCAGACGTGTGTCCTGAGCATCTTACTGTACGCAGCTGAGACGTGGTCCACTTACGCCTGGCAAGAGAGACAGCTGAACGCTTTCCATATGCGCTGCCTGCGGACAATACTTGGAGTCACGTGGCAGGACAAAATGAGCAATGAGAGTGTTCTGTCTGCCACAAAGTGTCACAGTATTACTGCCACCCTAAAACAAAGACGACTCCGCTGGCTTGGCCACGTCCATAGAATGGACCCTGAGAGACTACCACGGAAAGTCATGCTCAGTCAGATTGCTAATACCAAGAGACCTGTAGGGCGCCCGATGTTAAGGTTTAAGGACACCTGCAAACGTGATTTGGAGAGCTTCGGCATGCGCACTTCTGACTGGGAAGCTTGCGCCAACACGAGATCCTTATGGCGTCATCATATTACCACCGGCATGTCCAAATATGACAGAGCATGGTTGGATAAAATAAAGCTGAAAAAGCTTCGTAATAGGGAAATACACCCACCGGATCCCTCTTTCGTGTGCGATAGATGTGGCAAAATTTGTCACGCCGCCATCGGACTATTCAGCCACAAAAGAAGATGTGATGCACTCAACCCTAGCGACAGCTGAGTCACTACAACTATCATCTGTGAAGATGCTGTGGCCAATATATATATATAAATATAAAAATAGGATTGGATCCAATAGGAGAAGTAAGTGAATTATGTTACTTGGGAAGCAAAATTACAACTGATGGCCGAACCAGGAATGATGTTAAAAGTAGAATAGCACTAGCAAAAAGAGAATGAAAAAGAGAAATCTTTTAGTTTGAAATATTGATCTAGGAATTAGAAAGAACTTTTTGGTAGCGAAACATGGAATTTAGGAATACCAGAAAGAAGGAAAATTGAAGCATTTGAATGTGGTGCTACAGAAGAATGCTTAAAATTAAGTGGACAGACAAAGTAAGAAATGAACCAGTTTTGGAAATGATGGGTGAGGAAAGTGGTTTGCGGAGGAAGCTTACAGATAGAAGAGACAGGCGGTAGGTCATTTTTTGAGATGTGCTGGATTGGTTTATTTGCTGTCGGAGGGAACAGTCGAAGGAACTGTTGAGGAAGACAGATATTGGAATATTTGAAGCAGATAATTGAGGACGTTGGTTGTATGGGGGGTGTAGAGATGAAAAGGTTTGCATAAGATAGGAAGGGATGGAGCATTGCATCAAAGACCAACGACAACAAAAAAAAAAATTAACTATGGGATTTGAATCTGTGTTCAAAATTAATTTTTACATGAGAAAAATTATACCTACTGCTCTAGTTGTTGGTATAATTCTCTACAAAGTTTACTCTACAGTGACTTGAATTATTATTGTTATTATTATTAATAACTTATTCCATGGTATCATTTCTCCACTTATCCTTCACCCAATATTATAACTGACTCGTACCCTGCTCTCTTAATACATTAATCTAATTCCCACAGCAATGGTGCAGTCTGGAAAGGTATTTTGTGAGTAGACTAGTATAGTAACAATGCAGTTACTATTTTGCACGTCGTTGAAAAATTAATGACTCGAAAGTTTTGGTTGTAGCTTATACTCGCTTATTAGTTATTACCTTATATATTATGACTACTGTATCGATTTAACATGAATAATTTATACTAATTTTATTTGGTTATAATTTGTTTTTATCAGTTAGAATTAAATTTTTAATATGCTGCCTGTGCAGCACCTGTTCAGTCTTCCCGGACACGGATTGTTTGTTTTCCAAGGTTTTCCCAAATCACTCCAGGCGAATGCCGGGATGCTTCCTTTAAAAGGCCATTGCCGAATTGCTTCCCGTTCCTTGTCCCCAGTCCCATCTCGCCTCTAATGCCCTCGAGAGTCGACAAGCCGTAAAGCCATAAGTAAAAAAAAAAAAAAAAAAAAAAAAATGCACACAGATTGAGAATCGCTGAGGCAGGCTATGGTGGGACGGTCCCCATCTCCTGGTAAATACGGAACATACACGAACTATGGCGTATCACTCACAACTAGGCTTGCCGACTTTTCAGATTTCCGCGACCGGAGGGAGAGGGGTATGTTATATAAAGTAGAATTTACTAAGCAATTATATTTTTAATTTTTATAAATTTTTACAAGTAATTTTTCTTTGTTTGTTGAATTGAACGGATGAGGATTAGCACCTAATTTTAAAATTTCATTAATTATAATTAATAAATTTCATTTCCGGTCGCACGAAGTGAACCGAACATGGACAAATCACGCTTAAAAGCGAATAGTCCAGTGCAAACCAGACGGTTGGCAACCCTGCTTATGATTGAGGCGGCCGAAGAGATTTCCCAGACCTTGTAATGACTGCTTTGGGGTTTAAGTTATGAATTTAGCTCACATAACATATCATTTAGGAGATTAATTAAGAGCGTTTATAATATTTATAAGTCAATATAATCTAGATGATTCACAAACAACAAATTTATTAAATTCGTATTCCAATAACAAAAACAGTCTGAGCGCATATTTAATTGATCGGTCCGGCTAGCCTCATTCGGGGCTCTATGCACGGGGGGAGAGTAATTCACTGATAGGTGTAGATTTACCGCAGTGTTCGTTGAATGCGCTTTACCTGTCTGTATATCGGCCTCGGCAGCTGTACCACGAGAGGCGACGTCTCTTGTTGCACCTCTCGGGGGCCATCCTTCGATCAGTCCTTTTAGCAAACAATCTTCTCCTCTCATTCGTACTGCTCCTATTGACATTTATAAGAAAAAACCAGTACCTCTAACTAAAATTTATCCTATTCACCAGTGTCTGCCACGCACTGAAATGTTTGAAAGTTTAGCCGACAGGTGGATGGGTGGAAATCGGTACATATCAGCAATCTGTCTGTAGTTCATTTATCTTGGCCGTCTTAGCTGAGGTTTTTCGGCTGCCAGTTCTGTTTTTGTGGCCGCCGTTCCTCGGTAAAACATTTATATCCACACGGCCGGCTAACACAGTGAGTCATACTGCCATCACCTGCTTTACAAACTAACAACATCGACAAGTATCCAAACGAAAAGTGTTAATGTGAAAGTTGGGGAGCGGGCATTTCTCTTTGTTTCTCTCTATCATCCAGCTGTTGCTTTTCCTTGCTTTGGCAACTCTTTCAATAATGGGTTTTATTACCGATATTTTTCTGATCGTACGCCGGAATACTGCCCAACTCTTATGGCCGTCGACACAACGCAAAGTCACGCCTTCAAGCGAAGACAGATACCGGACGTGGAGGGGATTAGGGAAGGGATTTGAGGGAACCGTCCCGGCACATGAGCCTGCGTCCTCCAGAACGTTAAGCATTAGCCCAGTATAGGTAGAGAGAGACTTGACACACAACTATCAGCAATAAGTTCGTAAACAGCACGGCTCCATGTGTCGGGAAAACGGATACGAAGGGAAAATGCATCGAGACAAAACCACTAGGGTCATTGGTGATCGGGAATCAAAGCGGACTTTCACAAGTTGAAAAGCAACCAACATAGTGAAGTATTGTCATATGCATAATATATAAGGAACAATATACCTTGTAAATAGCAGGTGATTTCATCACAATTAAGAGGGCAACAATTGTGGATAAATAGTGTCTTTGCTGTCAGCTGTGTACTGTGGATAGAAATTCCCGACCAGCGGAGAGATTGCAACCATACAAACTACAACACGGACTGTGCCTGTATCGTTCGGGTATTTCAAAGTTTATAATGTTAAATTTTCAACCAAGGATGTATGATAAATGATTTTTTAAATGGTCTTTCAAAGTTGGGGTATTGTTTTGTTATCACCATTTATTTTACTTTGAAAGAAACTGTGACAGGAAGTGGTACATAATGTGCTGCTAGTATGATGCAAGTCATTGCAAAATAGTGAAATAGAGAAAAATTTGCGGCTTAGTGATTGAGCTTTCGTCGTACAGTGTATTCAACGAATCCAGTTGTATCTCATCTGACATAAACAAAGGAAATAATTATTGTGTGCCACAACTCAAGTTGCCATCTGTTTAGGTATTAGTTTCTTTTTGTTTGCAAAATATTTTCGGTGAATTTTCTCCACTCTTTTGACGAGGCATAGCTGATACAGTAAGATGAAATAAAATTGAAAACTAAGAATCAGCAATGAGCCGCCAATCTGTAATCGTGTACACCAGTTTCCATCTTGGAAGTAATATCCGTTACCTTGCCATCACTGCTTGCAACGTGCCATGGTATCCTGTCGCTCAGTGATTCCATTCCACTTACTTTCTTCCTCACTGCCTTCTTTTCGTTTCACCCTCGTCGCTTTCCTCTCCATTTGCCAAACGATTGTAAGCGCCTCTCTTGTTTTTTACCGTTCTTCAGCTCGTATTTTCGTGACCTTGTTGTTAATGGCACTTGAACTCTCAGAAACTTAATTTCTCGCACTTTTTTAATCTCTCTTTTTTATGATTCTTATGTTAGCGTCTCCCTACAATACTTCACGCAGACACTTGATTTATATTTTTGTTGCACATAATTGTGTTATACGTATAATAGTTTTATGTCGATCCTATTAGGTGTATATTTAAACGTGATTCTTATAGTTATATAACGTCTATGTCGTTCATATGCTCTGTACTTTTCGTTTTTTAATCCGTCACCACTGTCGGTTGCGGAGCTCAGAGTACTCATTGTTGTATTGCCATTGCATTATACACTAACAGGGGGAACAGACAACAAATACCGTCAATTACATAGCGCGCAAAGGTGGATTAATTTTGATGAAATTAATAAGTTAATTTTGTTTATTGCACCTACTAATCAGCGGTGCGAATGATTCCAGAAACCTTTCAGTGTGTGGCATACCGAGCGGATTGACACAACACAACGTAGGGCCCGTTTCCGTCAGACGCACTCTTGGATGTGTTTCATCTAGGATATGTGGAATTATTGATCGAAGTATTACAAATGCACTCGTGCGTAGTGCGAGTTACGGAGCGGGAATTAGCATTAGCAAATAGAATAGTAGCGAAAGAAAGAGTAAGTTAACTTAAATGAAATCACTTAAATGTTGATATGTACTAACACATAAATAATTACGAAAATACTGTAATAAAATAACTCTGAATCAATTCAAGGTTATTACTAATGAAATCCTTGCTAACTGGAGTACCTTTCCTAGCCAGCAGAAGGTAAATCAGCGTGTATCTATAAATTCCTGCGTGGAGCAACGTTGTTGTTTCTTTGGAAGACTGAAGAGAGATAAGTGAGCTCCTAGAGCGTCTCCGTGGAGGGGGAACTTACCTATCCGTTGAGTAGTCTTCAGGTGTCCATCTGGTAACTGGCTCATTAAAGAATAGTAAGGGCTTCAAAGAGAACGGACCGGAAGACACGTTTCGAGGCTGTGTGCGAAAACTTAGCCTTGAAGCATCTGTAAAGATGACTCAACGACACGAGAAAAGTATTCCAACTGAATATGTTTGCATCTACCAGCTTAGAATATGTGTTGTATGTGTTCCAGATCTCCTTTTGGTTTATGTGAAGAGTGTGCATATTGGGGAGTTGACTACACCTTGTGCGTACACACGGTATGTTTAGCGGAGGCGTGGCAGCAGCACAGGCACACTGCGTTCCATGTGCATCGAATTTATAGAAGGTTGATCGCAGTTGAAATTAGTACGCAGAAGTGGAATGTGGACGCTAATCAATGACCTGGAATCCTGTAGTAAGTACTGAAAATTGGATCACGTAATGAGAGGAGGAAATCAACGGAGACGTTCAAAACATCCATCACATACTGAACACTGGTCTGACCAAAGTTCTTACTTTGAAACGTGCAAAACTAGTTACGATGGTCTGCAACTGCCGACGGGATATGGAAGGCAGCACAACACTAAATATTTATGGTTTTGTATCTCGCTCAACCGGTAAGATCATGAGGAGTTCTTTAGACTACCAACATTAATTGTCTTACGATGATGTTAATGAAAGATACAATTATCACAGAACTGTGCTGCAACTTTGGAAGGCTATAATTACAAAAGCAAAACATTTTCGGCTTTTCCTAACCAATAAAAGCAACTCATCAATGTTAGTCGGAAACGGATAAGGCATGGGTGAGACTATATTTGCCTTTACCAGCCAATTCTCAAGCTCTCCTTCACGTCGTGCTCTGACGACTGACTGATTCCCGGTATAAGGAGTCACCCACTGCTTGCCAGCTGAGGGTGGAAGTGCGAGAAGTGGTTCAGAGCACCCTCTTGCCCTTAGCGTTGAAAATGGTACCTAAAGGTGGATGATATGGGGATGCAGAAAGCAACGGGAAACCACTTCATTAATGATCCAAAGGATATTCCGAGACCATGAAATCCTCTCAAATTACATATAAAAGGATAACTTCTTCGTGGGTAAAATATTCCGGAGGCAAAATAGTCCCCCAGTCGGATCTCCGGGTGGGGACTGCTCAGGGTGCAGTCATCAGAATGGATAGGAACATTCTACGAGTCGGATCGTGGAATGTTAGAAGTCTAAATATGGCAGGGTAGGTTAAACAACTTGAAAAGGGATGCGGTATTACTTAAGGTAGATGTCGTTGGGATTAGTAAGATTAAGTGGAAGGATGCACAGAATAACTGGTCTGGAGAACACCATTAACACAAAATCGTTCATTAGAGTTACTGGTGTAAGAGTTATGATGAGCAAGGGAGTAGGGAAACGGGGGAGCCGTTACGATCAGTTCAGTGAAAAAATTATTGTTATGAGGATAAAAATTAAGTTCGCTCCAACAACTTTAGTACAACGTCGCACGAAGATTATGAATAACTAGAGAAAATATATATAGGGTCAAATAGAATATTGGAGAAATTTAAAAAAAATATGTATAAAAATTAAAGCTGCTGATGGGAAGCCTCTTTTATGCTAAGAAGATAGGGCTAATCCACGGAATGGATATATAGAGAAACTATATAATGGTGACAATTTGAACAACAGAGTGCTGCAGAAAGAAGAGGATGTCGACATTGATGATCCTGTTTTAAGGACATAATTCGATAAACCTTTGAAAAATGCCATAAGTTTTAGAAATATATTGATGACAGTAAAAGTTTGAGGAAATAAAATTTTCTATGCAATGAGACAAAAATCGAGTTTCTAGAACAAATAGTTTTCGTTTTATGAAATAAAAACAAAGAGAGTGTGTGTGTGTGTTTTTTTTTAGCAAAAATTTCATATTTTTTTTCAAGATTTCAACCACGATGAGTTAACGTTATCTAATCGAGCTGAAACTTTACCGATCTCATTTTTTAGCCGTTTTCCAACTTTTAGGGATCCCCGGAAAAAATTCAAAATGGATTTCTCGTCACTACTCTAGTGGCCACTCTTTGGTTGTTTTAAAACAACGTCAATATGGCGCTGTGAGCAAATCCACGTCTCTTGTCTCCAACATGTCATTACTAATATCCTTAAAGAACAGCGGTAAACTTGAGAAAATGGATGTTCCTTCGTCATGTAGCTAAATGGTGATCTCTGGCTTTGTTTATTGTGGCAACTAGAAAATTAACTCCGCTATTTTAGTTTAAAAAAAAAACAACAGATTATTGCGTTGTTGTTGAACTTTTCATTAGTGATTATTAAACTTTTTTCTGTTTTCGGTGATATTAATTAATAAGCTTCTGTTTGAGGGCAACTTTGTGGCGGTATCAAGTTTGCCCCACATTGTGATTGAAGTGCTGTTAGCCTGCAGCATTAACTTTCATTATTTATAATTCTGATTCATTTTGTGTCTTTCTTCGTGCTTTTGGTAGTTTCTTATCGAAGACAATTCATATTCCACTATGTCCATTTTTTTAAATTTTTTTATTATTATTCGGGTTTTAGGGCGCGTCGACGACGGGGTCATTAGCGCCCTAACTACAACCAGGCGTGACAACGTGGCAAAATTGCCGTCTGTGTGGCCGACTGTAAAGGTGTCGGCCACAGAGACAGCACAATAAAATACTAGCATACTAATTAAGTTGTTGTTTGTTGTTTTTGTGGCTTGAGGGCGCGTCGACAACGAGGTCATTAGCGCCCTAACAATGACCAGCTAACACTTTAGCTAAAAATAATACTAAAATGCCATCTGCATGGTCGACTGTAAAAGGGTCGGCCATACAGACAGCAAATAAAATAATTCACAAAAATAAAACATGGCTTCAAAAGGGCCACCACGACCCAAGACCAAAAAACACCTGGATGGCTGTAAAGGGGCCGAACAAGTTCACAAGATAATTAAAAACACTACATTTCTCGCTGGCTGTATAGTGGCCAGTGAGACAGGAATTATAAAGATATAAAAAATAGAAACCAATGCGAATGGATGGGTGGCTGTAAAGAGGCCACCCATACATCTTAAAACTAGGCCGATTTGCCTAAAAATGTTAGGCACTAGACCGGCCAATACACAAAATATTAAAACGCTCGCCACACTGTTGATCTCGGTGTTAAAATTGTTGCTTTAGGATAACCCACAGCGGGGTCAATAGCGCCCTAAAAATTGCCAGCTTTTATCGTGGCTTAAGAATAAACTAAAATACCATCTGCATGGTCGACTGTAAAGGGGTCGGCCATACAGACAGCAAATAAAACAAATCATAAAATCTGACGTGGCTTAAAGGAGCCACCAGAACTTAACGGTACGACACCTGGATGCCTCTAAAGAGGCCACACAGGTTCAAACGATTATTTAAAAAACTAAATGTCTCACCGGCTGTATAGTGGCAAGCGAGACATGAGTTGTAACAGTATAAAAAATAGAATCAATGCATATGGGTGGGTGGCTGTAAAGAGGCCACCCATCCATCATCCTACCGGTTTAGTTTCACCCGCCCGGGTTCGGGTGGGTCTTTGGTAACTGCCTGCTGAGGAATGAGACCAGGCTCGTCCACCAGCATTTCAGTTTCTTCTGGCTCCGAAGAAACACACATCTCCGACTCAGAAAACTCACTAAAAACCTCTTTGGCTTTTTTCTTCCTCGTCCTCTTTGGTTTGTTTTCCCTACAACCAGGTAACCTGGGAGGGGATAAAGAGGGGGATTTCACAAACTGAGTAGGGTCCGTCTGCCGAAACTTCGGGCCCCGAATCTTTTGATCACCTCCGTTTGCATTAGAAGAAGAAGATGCGTTTACGGGCACTGCACGTGGAGGAATAGGAGGTGGAGTGGATTTAACTGCCGCTGTTGCTGGTGGAACAATTACTGCTGCTGCTTGTGTGGTCGAGGTCGCAGACGTGCTGCTACCGACGTCCACGGTCTTAGGCGTAACGACCTTAGCGGGTTTGGCACCGCATCTGCACTGACATGAGCACGTAGTGCTTGTGCCCATGTCTGCAAAGGACGTCTGGGTAGCAACACTCTGCTTCCTGACGGGAGCCGAAGCCATCTTAGCAAAACTAGTTCCGAAAATTGGAGCGGCGAGCGACTTGGCCCTCTTTTTAGCTTCCCCGTAGGGAATCCGCTCTTTTGTCTTCAGCTCCTGTATCTTGCGCTCTTCAAGATACACTTGACACTCTCTACTCCAGGCCGGGTGCGATCCGGAGCAGTTGACGCACACCTGTGGTAGCGTACAACTGGCACCCGGCTCATGTGCCCCCTTGCCGCAATTCCCACAGGTGGGGTTGCCCTTACATGACGCCGTCGTATGTCCGAACCGCTGACACTGATAACAGCACATCGGGTCCGGAACATACGGGCGGACATTCAGGTTTAGATACCCGGCCTTAATATTCTTGGGCAATATTGGAGTGTCAAACGTCAGGACGAAGGTGGCAGTCTTTTCAACACTGCCATTCACCCTTCGCGTGATCTGACGTACCTCGACCACTTTCTCAGTTTTCCACTCATTCAGAAGCTCGTCTGTCCCTAAATCCATGACATTACGACAGGTGACTACGCCTTTACTGGAATTTAGGGACTTATGGAGTTCGCATTTTACGGCGAACTCCCCGAGCTTCTGACAATTCAGCAGTTTGGTAGCCTGCTTACTGTTGGTTGTTTCCAGCAGCAGCGTCCCATTCCTCAGTTTTTTTAACATTATTTAGGGTACCAACTAAACCCTCTAGACCCTTTGAAATATAGAAGGGTGACACCTTCTCAAATGTTCCTTCTATCCTTTCCATTATTACAAAAGCGTTCGCTAACGAACATTCTTTTCTGTTACTTTCACTTTCAGGAGGGGGGGGGGGCTATCAACCCTCACCCGCTTCTTAGAACTGGGTGTATTTATATTAGCCTGCGGCACACCCGTACCGCAGGGTTTTGTGGTTTTATTGGAAGACTTCGTTTTGGTCCCACGAGTAAAACCAGTTTAAAAAGAAGCGCTAATTTAACAGGGGTGCGCAGGTGCCCCTGAGGTTGCACGTTAGCGAGTGATTGCCCTCATCACCCATTCACCTCGTCGGCACGTGGCTGACCTTGAGGTTGAGGGGTTTTTTTATAGAGGTTTCTTCCGTCCTCGCGATCCGGGCGATGAAGCCAAGATCCCCGTTCTCCTAGGCACACAACGTTCCACCGTCACGCCCTACGGTGGTCGTTGAAGCATGGTAGGAGTTTACGGTGTGGGAAACCTGCGGCGCTCACAAGTTTCCAGCTCGGGCACCGCGGGTTCGCCAAACCCGTACCTGGCACTTGCGTACCAGGCCCCTGCGGGGCACTATGTCCAGTTGTTATGACCGGTTGGCTAATGACTCCTGCGAGTGGTTTAGGAGATGGGAACTAGGCTTCTACTATGCTGGTTGATGTCTAATTCGGGTGGGTAAGGAATTTCAAACTTGGGAACTCGGAGTAGGAAAAGGTTCTTGAGAAATAACAAGAGAGAATTGTGAGGAAAATCTTCAACTCACGAAGCCCGACTTGAATGTTTTTAAAAACAACCTACAGGAAGTGCAATGTGTGCAATTCCGCTGTCTGAATCCAATGCCAATGATTGTCACCAATCTCGATGCCTATCTCGGCGTAAGCTTTCTGTAGAAGTCTTAAGTAGCGCATCACCCGGAGGTAGGTTATATAGGAGAAAGAATGACCCTCAGGATTGATGAGTTGTCATCTGTCCGGCGCTGCCTCGACGACTGACTCCTTGCTGGCACATCCCCCACACACCGGGCGAGCCGTCCCTTTTATAGGCACGCGGTGACGCATCGCGGGTGAGTCACTTATGCTTCTCGAATCCTCTACTGGTTTCGTCAGCTCGGGCGCCGCAATGGATCAATACCGCGTCCGGCTGATGCAACTTGTTGCTTTTGAGCATTCATACTCGACTTTCTTAACACGTCATTGCACAACCTGTCGTACCTGATGGTTTCTATGATCATTTCATAGCATTCGTAACACAGTGGAATATATGGGGAAGGAGGGGGGTAGTTCAGGACTTTTCACTGGGTGATGAGGCAGTGAATAAACAAGAAGTTATACATGCAGCTGGAGATGTCATCGTCGCAGCAAATGAGCCTGTTGAAGTCCCGGCAGTCATGGACATTGCAGATGATGATATATCGCAAGTAGACAACGCCATAAGAATTACTAGAAAACGAGTCTGTGAAACTACATTTGAAAACAGCAGAGAAAAGATTTGTAGTTGAAGATGATGCCACCCGGACCGTGGAAGCCTCAGAGACTGCTACACTTTCTCCTGTTATTGCAGTTCCTCGACAAGCGTCGGCCAAGCAGACGGAGTCAACACCACCTACGAGTAAGCCACCAGTTTTTCCAAGACCAGCAAATTATTACAAGCTATCTGATCCAGGTCCTTATTATGTGTATGTTGAGAGGCAGCGATCGTAACCTAGGTAGATTTACACCCAATGAGTATTGGTAGATTTGTTCATGTCAATATCCCTGAAATAAAAGGCCATGGTTGTAAATATCACTTCTGCAGGGAAGAATAGAATTAAAATGGAAATAGACAGCCTTCAGTAGCTAATAAGTTAGTTCATTTTGCTGTATTTAAAAAGCAGAAATTTAGAAGCTTACATTCCTACGTTTCTAGTTAAAAAGCAGGGTGTCATCCGAGGAGTAGACGTGAGCTTAAAGGAAGCAGAGATTATGGCCGATATTGAGTCTTCAGTTAACGTAACCAATGTTAAAAGACTAACAAAGCGTGTGGTAAGAGATAACTCAGCATCAACTGTGAAATTACAGACTTGTATATTAACTTTTGACAGTCAACAAGTCCCTCAATTTGTTTACTTATATGGCATGAGATGTGAGGTTAGCCCTTATATTCCATCTGTCAAACAATGTTATAAATGCCTTCGATTCGATCATATTAGTACACAGTGTAGAAGCAACCAGCGTTGCGGTAGATGTGGAGGTTCTCACTCTCTTCAGCAGTGTCAATCCAATCAAACAATTTGTGTAAACTGTACAGGCCAACATGTGGCTACGGATCGGTCCTGTCCAGAGTATTTGTTCAGACAAAGGGTCCACGAACAGGCTACTATACATAACATTTCCTTTAAAGATGCTGAAGGTCTATTGAAGAAAAGGTCTTATGCAAATTCTGTGTCTAAAACTTTTTCCAGTCATCCTCCTCAATCACCTGTCCCACCTGCAGTAAAAAATATAATGGAATTCCCTCCACTGTCTGAAGGAAATATGCCTGTAGAAGGAAGTATAGAACATCAGCACAGTCGCTTTCCAAGTATCAGAACTACAAAACCCTTAGAACCTCTTGTTAATGTTTCGCGGACTTTTCAAACAACACCCCCACGCTGGATAAGTATGGAGAGAGGAGCTAATGGTCAGAGACAATCGTCAAATATCAGTCAACTCTCTTCATCTAAAGATACGCAGGTTACCAATGTGAAATTGATCCTCGTGGTTTGCCGGGGAAACCTATTCCCAACAATCCTTACCCTCCACGGCCTCATAGTGAGGACAAAGGTAAAAATCAAATTGGTGACTCCATCATAGATAAGATTATTAGCCTCATTCTGCTTGTTGTGGATAGCTCACGGTCGAATGAAAACCTAGATCCTGACGAAATAAGAAAAATGTTATTTAAAATTCTTTCCTCATCTAATGGCGTTTAAAATTTTACAGTGGAACGCTCGTTCTGCAATAGCTAATAGAGAATGCCTTTTAAAAGAACTATATGATTGGGACATATCTGTAGCCGCTATCAGTGAAACATGGTTCAAGCCTCATATCCCCATTCATTTCAGGGGTTACAATGTATTAAGGAACGACAGAGATGACGGCAAAGGAGGCGTGGCTTTATTGATTAGGGCAAATATCTGGTTTCAACCAATTCAGTTAAACTCCGAGGTAAAAGAACTCCAGGCAGTAGCAGCTGAGATTAAAACCCCTATGGGTACATTTTCTATAATGTCATTATACAAACCTCCAAGAATTAAAATCAGCAAAAATGAATGGAATCATTGTGGTCTTCTTTTCGTTCCCCCTTTCTGATATGTGGAGACTCGCATCATTCTGCGTGGGGCAATGAGATTTCTGATGCTGACGGTCGCTCATTGTTGAATTCTATAGAAGATCTCTCCCTTATAATACTGAATGATGGCTCCCCTACGATGATCCCATCTCCTCTGAGACGTCCATCTGCAGTGGACGTATCGATAGCGTCGCCCAATTTCCACAAAATAGATAATTGGGAGATCAAAAGGTATTCACTGGGTTCAGACCATTTCCCAATACACATAAGTGTTGGTATTGAAACAAGATTGCCTAAAAGATATTACTCCAATAGCCAATGGAAAATCCAGGAAGCCTCGTGGTCAACTTACGGTTCTGTTATTTCAGAGGAAATAGACAAACTGGACCCAAATTTAACAATAAGGGAAAGATATAATGCTCTGATCTCAGCAATCAATGAAGCTGCTATCAAGTCAATCCCTCGCCGTAAAACAGCTGGTTTATGTAGAAAACCTAAAGTTTTTGGTGGAATACAGAGTGTTCGAAAACGGTGGCGAAACGCAGACTAGCCTGAATAGATATCGGAAAGAGCAGACTCTTGAACGATTCCTGGAGTTTAAACGTGAGGATGCTCGGACAAAAAAGTTTTTAAAGCATCGAAAAAAGGAGGAATGGGTAAAATACTGCAACAGCCTGAATAAAGACGCCAGTCTTTCCGATGTTTGGAAGAAAGTCCGATCTTTAAAAAAATTAAGTGTAGCTGAACCCTTCGACACTGATCCGGTCTGGCTGGAAGACTTCGTTGACAGAATAGCACCATCCTCTTGTTTGAACGCCCCTTGGAAACGTCCTGAAGCTGAAGATTACTCACACCCTATCATGACACCTTTCACCATCCTGGAATTACAAAACGCACTCGCTACAACCAAGAATACATCCCCGGGAATAGACAACATCCATTATGCAATGCTAAAAAATCTCCCTTTAAAAGCACTGGATTTACTTCTTAGCACCTTTAACGAAATATGGACAAGGAATTGCTTAATGGTAGAATGGACAACCCAGTTAATACTCCCAGTTTTAAAATCTGGTAAAAATCCTTTACACCATTCTTCATATAGACCAATTGCTCTATCGTCGTGTGTGGGGAAGACCCTGGAGAAACTAGTTAAGAATCGTCTCGAATGGTGGCTGGAAGCTAATGACTTGATGCCTCAGACTCAATTTGGTTTTCGTAAAGGGAGAGGAGCAATGGATAATCTAAGTACACTAGTAACGGACATCTTCACCTCTTTCAAAAGGAGATACTTTACGGTCTCCTTGTTTTTAGATATCCACTCAGCTTATGACAACGTACAAATTCCTATTTTATTAAAAAAATTAAGTAGACTAGGATTGCCAGAAGTTTTTATATATGGCATAAGCAAATTCCTGTTGGAAAGAACGGTCTTTGTGCGATATGGGGATCAAATTATTGGACCAAGAATACTTACTACTGGATTACCCCAAGGTGCCATACTCAGTCCGCTACTATATATCCTCTATACATGGGATCTGGAAAGAGTAATAGGTCCTAACACCCGAATCCTTCAGTACGCAGACGACATCTGTATATACTCTTTGGCGGTCTCATTGGAGATGGCTTTAAATAACCTATCTGCAACCATGATAGAAATAGACAAATGGCTGAAATCAAATGGACTTCAAATTTCAACACAGAAATCTTCCGTTGTTATATTCACCAGAAAACGGATAGAACTTAATGTGGTCAAAATAGTTAGGTAGGGAACTACTCATTTTCAGTGAAATCTAACGTAAGATTCCTGGGATTGTTGATGGATGCCAAACTCAGTTGGAAACCGCACATTAATCAAATAATTAACTCTTGTAATCAAGCGCAGAACATTATTCGATCTTTGACACGCGTTTGGTGGGGTGCAAATCCCAGTATACTTTTGATGATCTACAGAGCGCTAATTAGATCCAAAATTGACTATGGATGCATTCTGTACAACAGTGCAAGCTCCGGAATCCTGTCCAGGTTAGACAAGCTACAATATAGTTGTATTCGCACCTGTCTTGGGGCCATGACATCTACTCCCACCAACGCTCTATTGGTGGAAGCCCGGGAGATGCCTCTGCATATTAGAAGACAGTTGCTGTCCGACAAATTCATTGTTGAGAGGTTAGCATACCGGAACCACCCAACTATTTTTAAATGTAAAGAGCTAAGTAGCTTGTGGAATAATAGAGGAAGATCGCGACTCTCAGAGATCTATTACAGCTACACGGAGTGGGAAGAACAAACGGACAGAATAATTCCAACAAAGCTATTTCCACCATACGAATACCATTCCATCTTCAGTATGATTCAACTTCCGGTATTTTATATCACTCTTGAGGATAAGCAATACCCAAACCTCAGTATATTAGTACAGAAGTATCTTACAGAAAACTGGAATAACACCGTGCATATATATACGGATGGATCTAAAACTGCCCCAGGAGTAACGTAGGATGTGCCTTTTTCTGCCCTGCACCAAGTATCAAGGAATGTATAAACTTCCATCAACTACATCTATATACACTGCAGAAGCATTAGCTATTTTAGAGGCAGTCAGGTATTGCTCAACACTAACAGAGAGGAAGTTTCTCATCATCTCAGATTCTAAGAGCGTGTTGAACTCTATTCAAACCAAATATTGGGGCAAGAGAACTAATCAGATTATAGTAAATATAGTTCAACAGGTAGTAGAATGCTCAAGAAGAAACAGAGCAATCAATTTCCTCTGGGTGAAGGCGCATGCAGGGGTGGTCTTTAACGAAAAAGTAGATGAGTTGGCAAAGCAAGCAGCTAGAATAGGTGTCGCCCTCAAAACTCGGTTACCGTATACGGACTATCTACCACAAATAAAAATCAAGGTAATGAACAAATGGCAGAGTGAATGGGACATCAGTAGAAAAACAAGGGGACAATACTATGGCAATATCCAGCCCAGAATTCCTACCCGTCCCTGGTTTTCCAGCTCCTTGGAACATAGGGGGGTTATCACCACGATAATTAGAATACGTTTCAATCACGGTATATTCGCACAGCACCTACATCGTCTAACCATCATAAATTCAGATATCTGTGAATATTGCAATACGGAAGTAGGTGACACAAACCATATATTTTTCGCTTGTCCAAGATATACAGCCCACAGACCTAAATTCTTGAAAGATCTTAACAACTTTGGTATACCTTTTCCAACAAGTATTTCTTGTCTGTTGCATGGCAACAATGTGATTGTATATAAATTGTTAGCCAGTTTTATAAAAGCAACAAACATTAAGATTTAGGCAAATAAGTCCTTTTTATAATGTGTTAATTCCTGTATATAAATAATATTTAATGTGTATATAAAAATCTCCTTTATATTTTAACTAGCTGACCCGGCAATCCTCACTATTGCTGGACTTGAGTAGGCACATAGATTAAATGAAAATATTTACATATAAATTTTAAACTGCTGTTTCATTCATTTTCAGTTGGAAAGGTGAGAGAGGATGCGCTTGGAAACATATGTAGGCAGTATTTTTCTGTTTGTTTTAAAGTATAAGCGTACAAATTCTTATCTACATCGGATAAAAAATGTGGTTTGCCTAAATTTATAGGATAAAAACGTAATGGGGTTGGAAAGGGGGAGAGGGGATGAATATTCGGAAACCATACGTAGGCAGTATTTTTCTGTTTGTTTTAAAGTATAAGTGTACAAATTGTTATCTATATTGGATAAAAAATGTGGTTTGCCTAAATTATGGGGTAAAAACGTAACGGGGGTGTAAAGGGGGAGAGGGATGAATATTCGGAAACCATACGTAGGCAGTATTTTTCTGTTTGTTTTAAAGTATAAGTGTACAAATTCTTATCTAAATCGGATAAAAAAAGGTGGTATTGCCTAAATTATGGGGTAAAAAACGTAATGGGGTTGGAAAGGGGAGAGGGGATGAATATTCGGAAACCATACGTAGGCAGTACTTTTCTGTTTGTTTTAAAGTATAAGTGTACAAATTGTTATCTATATTGGATAAAAAATGTGGTATGCCTCAATTATGGGGTAAAAAACGTAATGGGGTTAAAGGGGGAGAGGGGATGAATATTCGGAAACCATACGTAAGCAATTCTTTTCTGTTTGTTTTAAAGTATAAGTGTACAAATTCCTATCTAAATCGGATAAAAATGTGGTTTTGCTTAAATTATGGGGTTTTATGGGAATAGGGGGTGACTTTTTGGAATTTTTTTTTTCACAGGAACCTTCGCAGACGCACACTCGAAAACTCTCCAAAGTTTCATTGCAATCTGATAAATGGTATAGGAATGCATAGAAGACGAACAAACCCACAAACATTGATTTTTATATATAAGACTAGCTGACCCGGCAATGCTTCACTATTGCTGGACTTGAGTAGGCACATAGATTAAATGAAAAAATATTTACATATAAATTTTAAACTGCTGTTTCATTCATTTCAGTTGGAAAGGGTCAGAGAGGATGCGCTTTGGAAAACATATGTAGGCAGTATTTTTCTGTTTTGTTTTAAAGTATAAGCATACAAAATTCTATCTAAATCGGATAAAAAATGTGCTTTGCCTAAATTATGGGGTGAAAACGTAATGGGGTTGGAAAGGGGGAGAGGGGATGAATATTCGGAATCCATACATAGACAGTATTTTTCTGTTTGTTTTAAAGTATAAGTGTACAAATTGTTATCTAAATTGGATAAAAAATGTGGTTGCCTAAATTATGGGGTAAAAACGTAATTGGGGTGTAAAGGGGGAGAGGGGATGAATATTCGGAAACCATACGTAGGCATATTTTTCTGTTTCTTTTAAAGTATAAGTGTACAAATTCTTATCTAAATCTGATAAAAAATGTGCTTTGCCTAAATTATGGGGGTGAAAACGTAATGGGGTTGGAAAGGGGGGAGGGGATGAATATTCGGAAACCATACGTAGGCATATTTTTCGGTTGTTTTAAAGTATAAGTGTACAAATTCTTATCTAAATCGGATAAAAAATGTGATTTGCCTAAATTATGGGGTAAAAACGTAATGTGGTTGGAAATGGGAGAGGGGATGAATATTCGGAAACCATACGTAGGCAGTATTTTTATGTTTGTTTTAAAGTATAAGTGTACAAATTGTTATCTAAATCGGATAAAAAATGTGGTATTGCCTAAATTATGGGGTGAAAAAATTATGGGGGTGGAAAGGGGGCGAGGGGATTAATATTCGGAAACCGTATGTAGCAGTATTTTTTGTTTGTTTTAAAGTATAAGTGTACAAATTCCTATCTAAATCGGATAAAAATGTGTTTTTGCTTAAATTATGGGGAATAGGGGGTGACTTTTTGGAATTTTTTTTTCACAGGAACCTTCGCAGACGCACACTCGAAAACTCACCAAAGTTTCATTGCAATCTGATAAATGGTATAGGAATGCATAGAAGACGAACAAACCACAACACATTGATTTTTATATATAAGACTAGCTGACCGGCAATGCTTCGCTATTGCTAGACTTGAGGTAGATTAAAGGATACATTTGAACGTTGGTATTTAGTATAGATTAGATATTTACAACAGTGCCTTGAAAAGGAATCACTTTTTTGGTTTCATATCATGTTTACCCAAGTGCTTTAGGATTATTGTTTTTCCGTCAGGAGGGTACACGAATAATTCAGATGGTATCCCAACGCGTGAGCAAGCCACATACAGTTGTC